>JASVEC010000057.1:0-153755 GCA_030770535.1 Batkoa obscura | reverse complement strand
TATTTAGTTTATTCTCATTTATTATAAAGTCAACAAATGAATTAAAGATATCATCCATATCATTAAATGGGGTGGATTCAAATAAATTATTTAATTGATTTATAAACGTATATCATGCCAGAATTGATCTCGAAGGTTATTGATTAGATAAAGAGTGTTTAGTAAAGTTAAAAAGTAGTGTTAAAAATTCATTAAAGTTACTGCTATTCCAAAAATTTAATAAGGTAATAAAATCTGCAGATAAGTGAATCTGGTATCCTATTAAATTGTGAATTAGAAAACTTTGATCAATTGCTAAGTAATAGTATGAGTCAACCTTGTTTAGAGAACCTCACTGTTACCACATTATTTACTTTAGAATAATTCCTTAGGAATAAAAGGAAGCCCGCTTTGGTACATCTTAAATGTTTGATTAAAATGAAAAGTACAGCTGGTAAAAAAAGTAATGAGCTCGATGAAAGCGGACAAAAATGTAAGAAAAATTGTACGAAACTATTATCACGTTTTCAATATTTTAAATTGAAACCAATAAAACGGATTGAAGTTAGATCAAAATCAAGGATTTGCATGTATGAATGAAAAGGTGCCTTGTGCTTTAACATTAATAAGAAATTAAATTGTCAGTGCTATGGGTGTAGAAGATATCACTTTGTTTTTAAATAGTAAAGCGTTGAATTTAACTCCAGAATACAACTCTCGATCTTCCTATTATGTACTAATAGTTTAGAAATGGAAATATGTAGTTATTTAAGTTATTATAACAATAACACAGTAAAGCATGATACAAATAACAAGATTAGGTATATATATTATGAAAAAACAGTTGTAAAGATAATTTAGAAACAAAATACATAAAACAGTTCAAATGGCACTAGAATAATACAAAATATATGAATTTATCACTCAATCTTAAATGATTAGATTTAA
This sequence comes from Batkoa obscura, assembly GCA_030770535.1. Classification (NCBI taxonomy): domain Eukaryota; kingdom Fungi; phylum Entomophthoromycota; class Entomophthoromycetes; order Entomophthorales; family Batkoaceae; genus Batkoa; species Batkoa obscura. The sequence goes on along the minus strand of JASVEC010000057.1, from coordinate 152,828 downwards.
AAGCCAAAAAGTAGCAAGATTTTCAAACCACATGTTTAATAATTATGTGTATAATACTTTAAATACATGTATGCTATTGTCATTGGGCTTTATATTAGTTTTATCACCCTCAATTTCATAGATTACCCTCCAAAAACTATCTTTATAAAATATAGGAGGACTTTATAAACATATGGAAGGTAATTGACTCGATAATTCAAAAAAAACCAAAAAAGTTTTGATCATCGGGTAATGCTTGAATCTTATAATTTTATTATATTAGTTTATTTTTTCAATTAATATATTAGCTAACAAGCTATTAACTAAAGAAGATAACGATTTTATTCGTAAATGCTTAACTAAATTCATTAGGTAATTAACATTGTCTAATAGCTCAGACTACAATTTCTTAGATTTTAAGTCAACTTTAGAAAAAGTTCAAAGTTGTTTATCTCTTTAGCCACTTCCTCGCCTTTGCTATCTTAATTTATAGTTTAATCTTCATTTTATTTGTATTCATTAATATGCTTTTTATATCACTATGGGTTTTAAATTTCTATTAATTCAATTCAATTTAGTTTAATATAATTTATTTATACTTAATACTTGAGAAAAAATTAATAATTTTATTAAAATTAAATCAAAAATAAAATCCCGATTACGTCTTTTCTACTTTAACATCTGATAGTTATATTCTATCTAACAACTACAGATATCAGATATGTCTTACTTTATAATTCCATTTCTAGAAAAACTCAAGTGCAACAAAACACAGCATCAACCCTCACAACCATTGTTACAAAGTAAAGTGTGGTTATCCGGATATGATAACTTACAATACGCTTTTTTCAACTCCTTCAAAAAGATTGTATTATTAAAAAATAAACATGCATTTAAAACCCCTTGGAAACCAAATAGAAAACTTGGAAAATCCTTGAAAGGCAGCATACATTTGACTCAACCTGGGTAATTCCTCTTCAGAATAAGTAATTAAATAGAGTATAATAAAATAGAACAAATAACTTAAGATAGGTATTGTAGGATAAGATAAGCTAATAATTTTAGTAAAACTTTCCAATTTAATTGTTTAAAAGACCCTCCCTTTCTTAATACATCTTGATTCGAGTTATAACTCCTGATATTGATATAAATAAAGATAGTAAAATAACTAATTGGACATAATATAATGCTAACAATAACTGATCCTAATTTGATTAAGCTAGCTGATAGCCAATCTTCAACATTTGAATAGCCACATTGATTATTAATATTCTCGATGTTACCAATGATAGCTTGTAGGCCAGCCAGAAGTAAAGAAAGAAATATTGGAATAAGATAAGTGAAGCATCTAGCCCGTTTTGAAAACTCATATAGATAAATAACATTAATTAGTAATATAGTGGCTATTACAGTAGCATAAAGCATGGATAAAGAGATACTTAGGGTACTTAGAAATTCTAGTACATAACATGATATTGTTGAATTTATTAATAATGTTGCTTGGATTAAGTTGATTATGTTTAATATTAGATTGCCAAATAAGATAATAGCTGATAATCGATACACAAGGGAGTCGTAGATATTATTGTTAATTATAGAGATAGTGATAAATAGAACAATCGATGTTGCTGTAAATATAATTGAGATTGTGTTGGATGTAATTGCTATTGTTTTCAATGCGTTGGGATCCATTTTACTACCAGAAGGTATATTGTAAAATAATTTATTGCGTTATTTAATGTTAAAGTTGGAATAAGTTGTCTGCTGTCTAATAATATAGCTAATAGAACCAGGCTATTGAATTGAAATCTTATAGAAAGAACCGATGTCAAATTAAAAAACTAGTTGTATTTATTTCACTTCTCACTAATTATATACATTTCAAATTAAAACTAATTTTAAACCTATTAACTATTTTCGAATATCCTTTTTTTATCCCTAATTAAACTCGTATTATTAACTATTATTGGTTCATTTCAAGTTTTATTTTTTTAGTGGAAAAAATCCAGCTTAATTATAGAAGCCACCATGTTTTGTATTAATCAAAATTTACTTTAAACTCAATATGAGGATGTTTTTTGGTTTCTACTTTTTTCATTTTTTAACCACTGTTTGAGTAAAAAGATTGTAAACAAATTCTTAAACAAAAAATACATCCCCATATGTTTAATAATAATGATCTATAAATGACTTTATTTTCATATTACATAAACATATGGGGATGTATTTTTGTATTTAAGAATTTTACTGATAATTTTTCCACATAAATAGCGCTTAAAAAATGGAAGAAATAATGAAGTTAAAAAAACAGCCCCATATATTAGAACATTTTTTTTGTTTAAAAACTCAATAGGCCATTCAACTTCTTTATTGAATAAAAATGAACAAAATATTGGAGCCAAAAAGACATCCTTGAGTCAATTTTGATATAGATAGATAGACTTATAGTAGGGTTTTTAATTGAGTTTCAGTAAGGGTTAAAGTTCTATCCCGACATTATACAAGCAGATTTTACTAAAATATAATGCCCAGTATAAAATAAACTGAGGAGTCCCATTTGAATTATAGATGAGCATTTTATCTCTGTAGTAATTATTTTGTAAGATTCCGCATTAGAATGTAGTCCCTACTGACACTCAAATAAAAGCTACAATATAAATCTATCTAACCTGTATGCTATTTTTATAAATTTAAGTTTCAATGAAACTATTATATATAAAAGCTATTTATTTTTAATACATGTTGTAGGCTGTAATAAAAATGATGCTAATATTCAACCAAACGATATAATAAACTAATTACAGTAGTAAATGAATGTTTACTTAATCAACCAATCTGACAAAGGATACCCAGCTTAGAGTAGACAAATTTATAACTTAAATTTTAGCGTTGCTTCCATAAAAAAACTGATAAGATGACATAAACACCAAAAATAAAAACTTTAATTGAATGAAACAAACATATATCAGATATTATATTAAGTTTTATGTTTAGTTTTAAAAAGAATTGACTATTAATACACTTCAACACAGTCACCTACCTTGTAATACTCAAATTGAATAGGAGTCCAAATGCATGAGTCACTTATCTAATAAGTAAAACTCCTTTAGAGCTACACTTTCAAAAACTTTAGAGCATACTTTGATGCAACTAGGTTTATTTATTTTATAAGCAAGAGTGTTGAAGAAACCCTTCTCTTCAGTAATATTCAGAAAAGATATAGGTTTTTCAATTCCCCTTGGCGTTTGCCCCAAAATTTCCTTGATTTCTACTACATACATTTTTGAGTAAAACGAATCAACCAAGCTGTAGTAGAGCTTAAGTAATCAAAAGTAACAAGTAAAATAAGTGAGTTTTTGTTTGGACATTTAATTTCATTTTTTTACTTTTCATCACCAATAGTTAAAGCAAATTCCGAAATATAATTTACTCAAAGCATTTATCAAATTCTATGTGTTGATTCTATTTAGAAAATTGAACTCTGTTAATAAATATTTTACAAACTAAAACTGAGTCCTAATAAGGTAACTTAACTATACAATAAAAACTAGGGTTGAATAAAGTGAATAATTTAATTAAAGCCATAATGTCTTTCTTTAATAATGATAAGATATTTATCAAATTGATGAAAATTACCTTTTGATTTAGAGTTTAGTAAAAACGCTCTTTCTCAATTTAATGTTTTCACTTTTATTTATAAATAAATAAAGTTTGTTAAAAAATTTTAAGCGAAAATCTAAGTTTCAGTATTAAATTACTTTTTTACGAATAATTTTACCAGTGACCTACTTTAACCAAAATGCGTTCCAGCCCTGGTTTATTATGTTCAATTCAATATAAATTCCAATACAATTTAAATAAAAACTTAAGATAATAAAATTAAATATGAAGTCAAAATCAAAAGAAAAGATAAGAAGTAGAGTAGGTTTAGTAGAGTTCAGGTTAAATAACATCGATCGCATATTAAATGATATATTCAAGCAATTGGACTCAAGTTCAAATAATGAACTTAAAGGACAGGCAATTGGTAATTAACTTAACGCTTTATTAATATCTCATATTTTATTTATGTTTAGAATATTTAAAATGGGCTCATAAGAAATATGAAATAATAAATCAAGAAAAAAAGTATAACAATAGTGAAATCTTGAAAAAGATTTCTCAACTTGAGAATATGTTACACAAGAAACGTAAAATTAATAAAACTGCGCCAACTCTGATTACCAATACAGCTTTCAAATGTAGTGACACAATGAAAATAGATCAAGCTTATTATCACTTTTTAAAGCATGGTCCTCTTTTTTTCCATAAAATTGTAGATCCATTTAGATTATGGTTAGATAAGTTTAACTTGAGAGAGATTTTAACAAAAAATGAACCAAATATATTGTCATATGCTTTAATTGCTGTCCTTTCTCGGTTTACACTTCCACATAATAGTATATGCTATAAACAAATTTATGGAAAGTCATTGAAGGGAATAAAAGCAACTTTACCCCAGTCTTATTCTAATCCAAGCTATAATTGTGTGGTAGCTTTAGGCTTATTATCTTATATTAGTTTATCTCACTCTAACTATGACCTTACTAAACGATATTTTTTAGATGCAGTAAGGATGGCTCAATGTTTAGGTTATGATATCAGCGACACTTTATTTGATAAGATAAATATTATGGATCTAAGGTATAATGAATTGTTACGAGGTAGAAGCATATGGAAAACTCTTCATTTTACATACTTAGTCCTTTCAAGTTGTATTCCAAATATACCTTTTATTAAGTTTCAAACCAAAGAACCTTTATGTATTCCAGATGGTCCAAATAGAAGTACTGATGTTGATGAAATAGGCTATAAAGCCATAGACGAGTTGCCATACTTATTTGTTAAAGATTATACGGAAGTAACGATTAAAATAGCATCTCATATTCAAAAAGTAAAAGAAAATTACGAAAGACGTAATGATTATTCAGATATACCTATTAACGCTTTACTTTTACCTCAGAATGAATTTATAATTTGTTTTACAACATTACTAAATTTAATTCAAGATCAAAAGTTAATAAGAGATGAATGTGATTATACCCAAAAAGAATTAGATGAAAAAACGAATGATTATGAGTTTAATTTTAAACGATATCTCAAAGTATTAATTCAACATGTTATTGTTCAGCTTTATTATCCCTTTGCTACAGTCTACCCACAACCAGTTCGATTTACAAAGTCCAAATTAAAGTTATTATTCTATTATTCTAATCAAGTCATAACTTATTGTTTAAATCGAGGTTTGGATAGAAAATTGGATCATTCATCTTTCAGTAAAAATTCTCAATTTGATTCTAAATATCAACTTCAATCAAATGTTTGTACCCCTTTTTATTATCAGATAACTTATTCTTTTTTTACACTTGTTAACTTAATACACCAATCTAATAATTTGTCTAAGGCAGATGTAACAATGGTTGATGAGGCAAAAGCTAAATGTGTATTATTAGTTAAGGAGCTTTATAGTGTATCTAAAGCTAACAATAAAAGATACGCTAAAGATTCTACTAATGCATTGAATCAAATAAAGCGTTGTATCCATCGATTTGAGTTACCTGTAGATTTAATACAAGAGATAACTATGTATTTAAATTAAAGTTGATAATATTGTTAATTTAAAATTCGAATTACTACATTCGTTATTTCGTTAATAAAATATTTTAATATAAAAAGATCGTAAATTTATTATATCAATTTTGCTTAAACTAAAAAAATACCACATAGGGATGTATTTCTTTGTTTAAGAATTTACTAACAATTTTCACACAAATAGCGCTTAAAAATGGAAAAAGTGATGAAATCAAAAAAATACCCCCACATATTAAACTACACCAAAAGCCTCCTTTCTAACCTTTTGTGTTGCCTTTGGTGAATTTCGAAAATAATTTACTAAATAAAGTCAAAGAGATAAAATGGCCTCTGGTGTAGCAAAATAGAAATAAAAATTTATTTTGATTATAAATATTTATAGTATTAATATCTTTAATTTATTAATAATTAAAGAATTTTTTTGTATTTTTAAATACAGCTATAGGTTTATAAAAGCGGCTTTTAAGGTGATATATAAGCAATAGTTAAGTTAAATAAAATAATTATAAAGTAGTTTATTTATAGTATTCTATAATTGTAATAAAAAATGGTTATTAATTTTAGGCGGCTGGTCAAACATATGGGGATGTATTTTTGTGTTTAAGAATTTTGCTAATAATTTTTCCACTCAAATAGTGTTTAAAAGATGGAAAAAGTGATGAAGCCAAAAAACATCCCCATATTATTTTCAACGATATAGCATTTATTTGACCAATTTACCAAATAGAAAGAATTTAATCCAGGGTGGACAACCTTATAATACAAGTCTAGTAATTGCTTCTATAAAAATAATTGATCGTATATTAATAGACTAAATCACAATAAATCATAACAAACCAAGACTTTAACTAAGTAAGGCAAATGATAAGCTACTATATCAACCTTAGTGTTAGTTTTGAAAAGATCTTATTGCTTGCTTTATTCTAATATAGTCACATATATTACAATAGCAAAGTAGATAAGCACTCTTATAATATAATTCACTCCAATGAAAGTTGAATAAAACTTCCGGTCTGCATCTCTAATAACGTTATATAATACTTTTAACCAAATGGATAATATATCTTACTAATATTGAGATTTAATTGCATTTGGGTATTATCTTTAATGACATTCAGAAAAGATAATGTGAGTATCCCAAATCCCTTGGCATTTACTCCAGCTTTTTATTGCTCCTTACGATTTGTTTATGTACAAAGCAAATAAATCGAATTGTAATAAATTCATTATATTTAAAGAAGACAAATATATTAATAAATTTATTCTCTGATATGCAGCTATTTTGTCAAATTAAATTAGAATAGTACATCTATTGAGGTAATTACTAATCAAATCGCACTTGATTAAACAGGATTAAGCATAAAAAAATTAGTGATGTCTATGTCTTTATTGTAGTGGTAATATGTTTATTACGTCATCAAAATCTTTTTTGCAAGAATTTATAGTGAGAATGTTTGATCGATTTGATATTCTGGTCACTTTTAGCATAAAATATATAATATTATTAGATAAATAATGAAACAGAAAATGCAATTTAGCATTTGGTATTTTATGCTTAATTCTACCATGGTTTTCATTAAAAAGCATTTCCATCCTTTGCTTATCATTTTATTTTCAAATGATTTTAACACAATTTAAAATAATATTAAAGTGAAGGATAATAGAAAATTCAATTATGGAGTTAAAGCCAAAAGTGGGGATAAGAAGCAAGGTGGATTTAGTAAAGTCAAAATTAGATGGAATTGATCATACATTAAATAATATATTTAAACAACTAGACTCACATTCGAACTTAGAATTCAAACGAAAAGTAAATGGTAATTGTTCTATTATTTCTTTAATATTTAATTTATTACTAGAGTATTTAAAGTGGGTCAAAAAGGAATTTATAATAATAAATCGAGAAAGAAGGTATAGTAATAGTGAAATTCTTAAAAGGATTTCCAATTATGAGCTTATGTTACAAAAGGATTCCAATGTTAGTATTGTTTTATCACCTCTGATAATCAATGCAGTATTGGAAAATAGCGATATAGTAAAAATAGATCAAGCTTATTATCACTTTTTAAAGCATGGTCCTCTTTTTTTCCATAAAATTGTAGATCCATTTAGATTATGGTTAGATAAGTTTAACTTGAGAGAGATTTTAACAAAAAATGAACCAAATATATTGTCATATGCTTTAATTGCTGTCCTTTCTCGGTTTACACTTCCACATAATAGTATATGCTATAAACAAATTTATGGAAAGTCATTGAAGGGAATAAAAGCAACTTTACCCCAGTCTTATTCTAATCCAAGCTATAATTGTGTGGTAGCTTTAGGCTTATTATCTTATATTAGTTTATCTCACTCTAACTATGACCTTACTAAACGATATTTTTTAGATGCAGTAAGGATGGCTCAATGTTTAGGTTACGATATAAATAATTCTTTATTTAATACAATAGATGTTACATTTACAAGATATAATAAACTATTTGAAGGCAATAACATATGGAAAACTCTTCATCTCACCTATATAGTTCTTTCGGCTAGTATTCCAGATATGCCTTTCATTAAATTTGAAGTCAAAGATCCCCTACCATTTACTATTGAGAATCAAAGTAAACGTGATAATGAAATAGATTATAAGGCTGTAAGCGAGTTACCTTATGTATATATTCAAGATTATATTGATGTGAAAGTAAAGATAACAACTCACATACAAAAAGTGAAAGAGACTTACAAATCAATTAAGGATTATTCAAAGCTACCGATCGATGCTTTAATTTTACCTCAAAATGAATTTACGAATTGTTTGGGTATGCTAAAGAATTTAATTCAAGATCAAAAGTTAATAAGAGATGAAAGTCATTATACTAGAAAAGAATTAAATGAAAGAACTAATAGCTATGAATTTAATTTCAAACGATATCTTAAAGTATTGATACAACATGTTAGTATTATACTATATTATCCATGTATTATGATTTATCCACAACCTGTTCACTTTGAAAAGTCAAAATTAAAGCTACTATTTCATTATTCTAATCAAGTTATTACCTATTGTTTAAATATCGGCTTAAATAAAAAATTAAAATCAAAAAAGTTTACTAGAATACGACAATTTGGTCCCAAACTTCCATTTCAATCCAATATTAGTATCCCTTTTTATTATCAAATGTGTTATCCTTTTTTTGCACTTACCAATTTATTACATCATACTTCCAATTTGTGCGAGGAGGATAGGTTATTATTTAATGAATCAAAAATTAAATGTGTATTATTAGTTCAAGAGCTTTATAACGTATCGAAATCTAATGATAAACGACATGCTAAAGATTCTAATAATGCTTTAAATCAAATTAAATACTGTATCCATCGATTCCAACTCCCTTCAGATTTAATAGAAAAGATATCTATCTATTTAAATTAAGTTTACTAGTTTTATTATAATAAATTTGAATCTAACATTAGTTTTTATCTTTTTATTTGTTTATTATTGTTACTATTATCTATTAAAATGATATATATAGGGATGTATTTTTATATTCAAATTTCAGTGATAGTTTTTCCATTTAAATAACGCTTAAAAGATAGAGAAAGTAATGAAGCCAAAAAAACACCCCTGTATGTATTTATCCAAATTCATATTGGACTATATAAAATGATACTTATTTTACTACATTATATTTCATCAAATCAATTATTTCTGTAATGAGCTTTAAAGAAAAGAATGATTTTGTAGAGAGAGTAGTATTAGTGAAAAAAATATAATGAAGTAACAGATATCCGGCTTTTTTTGAATAGACAAAGTGTGGAACTTATACTATCAATATTAATAACATCCATTTATAAGCAATTTGAACTTTAAAAAAATATAATAGATTAATATAAAAAATGAAACATGTCCAAATACATCAAGCAAACCTAAATGATTAGCTCATAAATTTAAATATTTACCACCCCTTAGCTTATCTAATCCTCGAGGTTATTGTCAATATTTCAGATTTCCCAATGTTCCTCAAAATTTTTATTATTTTTACTGGTTTAATTAGTTCATAAAAGCTTTACAGTCTCCCACTTTGGGCTTTTAAACATCCCCATATCAACCACTATTCCTTCCTTGTAAATCGATAGAAAGTACCATAGAAGCAGGGACCCTAAGTTACTTATCATTGATTTCATAACTCTTCAAAGGACAGTAAACAGTTGGACTTGCTACTTGATCTTACAGAAACGTTCTACCAATAGTTTAGCTATATCTTTAGTATTATATATATGCTTTATAGTTAACAAAGCATTCAAGGTTAATTTATTTGAGATAAAAATAAATAAAATATTTTGTTATTTAATTTTATATAAACTTTATTTTTATATGGGAGTGTTTTTTTTGATTTCATTACCTTTTCCATTTTTTAAACACTATTTGAGCGAAAGGATTGCTAGTAAAATTCTTAAATCAAAAAGACGTTCCCAAATACTGATGCCACTTCCGCTATTGGATCGATCAAATAAAGTACGAACTTAGTTTTTAATAACCTCTCCTTTGAATCTTAAAATACCACTTAATAAAATAAAATAATGCTAGATAGAAATATACCCAGTAAAAAGCTGCTATTAAGTATTAAAGATGGCATTAAAAAAGTATAAAGGATACAGTTAGTTCAGCTATCGTTAACATACAAAAAGAACTTAAAGTAAAGCTTTTAATTACATAAAAATATTAAAAAGAAAAGTGATGATTAAGTATCTAATTTAATATATTGGGATGCATTTTTTTGCTTAAGAATTATACTAACAATTTTTCCACTCAAGCAATGCCTAAAAGATGAAAAAAGTAATGAAACCGAAAGAATACTTTCATCATAAATTAAACGAAACTTAAATTTAAAATTTAAAATGCTCAATATTTTTGAAAACATAAGTATAGAGCTCTTTTATGCTTCTGAAATATAGTGATAAACTTATGAAAGGAAATTTCGAAACGCTATGTATTTAAATATTTATAACATATTACAACTAAAACACAAAATATATATTAGCATTAAAACATTGAATTCAGTAAACTTTCTTATAATAACATAGTATATTTTTAATCAATTAACTAGATAGAAGGCATCCATCTCAAGGAAACTAACCTTGTAATAGAAACACTAACGTTGCTTCATGCGGGGAATCAATAGTATGTTATAAATATTAAATATACTTTTTTAGTCTAAATAAATGAGCGAAGAAAGAGATATCATATCAAGCTTAAAGTTAATCTTAAAAAAACTGATCATTTACTTTGTTCTAATGTAGCTATATCATTTTCAAATATTTAAATTTATTAACATTTCAAAAGTATAAACTATTTTATAAAAAGTAAAATAAACTTTAGTATTATACTTCTAGAAACGTTAGAACATACTTTAATCTAATTGAGTCGGACTATCTTTTAAACAGGAGCATTGTACATAATGATTCTCTTCAATGACATTTAGAAAAGATTTGGGTTTCAATTCTCTCTGACATCTACTTCAAAAAATTTTTAACTTTTACCGTATATATTTACAAAAAAAGCAAATTAACTAAAATGCAATAAAACTTAAACAAACAAAAATGATAAATAAAATAAAAGGTTTTTAGAAAATGTTAAATTTAATATTTTTGTTTCCATTGCCTTAATACTTGAAAACAAGTTATAAAGGATCATTGTTAGTCTTAATCATAAAGCTTGGGCTCTAATGGACAAACATTCTATTAAAGTTAGAAAAGTTATCTGATAAACTAATTATTTGCAAAATATTATCATTTAAGCAGCAAAGAGCTCAATCAAGGCATAAAAGCCTTGATTAAGTCAGCAAGTTCTTTACTATATTAATATCAATCCCCTTCCTAAATTAGAATTTAACAAAAATGCCCTTTTTTAGCTCAGTGATTTATTTCGATTTGCATAAAAATAGAAAAATTGTTAACGAGTACTAAAACAAGTAAATGCGTTCTAGCATTTTTTTACTTTCTTATGCTTAATTACTGAAGTTTTATTATCATTAAAATGCATTTCTGTACCTTTTATTTTCTATGTATAACTCAAAATAAGCTACAATAGAATAGCACTATATAAAGCTAAAAGGAAAATAAGAAATCAATTATGAAATTAAACTCAAAAATGAGAATAAGGAGTAGAGTAGGTTTATTAAAATCGAAACTAGATGACATTGATTGTACGTTAAATAAGATATTTCAACAATTGGATACTTATTCGAATTTAGAACTTAAACAAAAAATAAACGGTAATTAGTTTATTATCTTTATAGTGTTTGATTTAATCTAATTTAATTTTTAGACTATCTAAAATGGCTTGAAAAAGAATTCACAATAATATATCGAGAGAAGAGATATAGTAATAAAGAAATTCAAAAAAAGATCACCCAACTTGAGATTATATTACAAAGAAATCATAATCTTGATATTTTTTCAAAGATTTCAATGACTAAGATAGCATTGAGAAATAGCAATATAATAGGAGCATATCAACCTTATGGTCGATTTTTAGAACAGGGTTCTGTTTTTTTCTTGAATGTTGTAGATCCATATAATTTATGGTTTAATGAACTCACTTTAAGGGAAATATTAATAAGAAAAGAGCCCAACATATTATCTTATACTTTAATGGCACTACTTGCTCGCTTTACTCTTTCACATAAAGGTATAGCTTATAAAGAAATATATGGGAAATCTTTACAAGGAGTAAAAGCAACCTTACATCAGTGTTATTCAAATCCAAGCTACAATCATGTAGTAGCTTTAGGATTATTATGTTATATCAGTTTGTCACATTATAATTTTAATCTTGCTAAACAACATCTTTTGAATGCTATAAGAATGGCTCAATGCTTAAATTACGATATTGATAGTTTTTCATTTCATATGATAAATGTTAATTGTACAAGATATGATGAGTTACTACGAGGTAGAAGGGTTTGGAAAATTTTATATCTTTTCTATTTAGTTCTTTCTTCTCGTATTCTAAATATGCCAGTCATTAAATTTGAAGTCAAAGATATCTTACAATTTTTTAGAAAAAATCAAAAAAAATATTATAACAGTAATAGAGAAATAAGCTACAAGGCCATCAGTGAAGTTTCATATTTATATATCAAAGACTTCATTGAAATATATATAAAAATATCAATTCACATGCAACAAATAAAAGAAACTTATAAATCAGTTAAAGATTTTTCAAAGATACCTACCAATGCTTTGATTTTACCTCAAAAAGAATTTATAAATTGCTTTACTATAATGTATAACTTAATTCAGGATCAAAACTTAATAAAAGATGAATGTGAATATGATAGGCAAGAATTAATTGAAAAAATCAATGATTATGAGTTTAATTCTAGAAGGTATCTTAAATTAATGATTCATTATACTAGTATAGTACTTTATTACCCATCAGTTATGATTTATCCACAACCTGTTTTATTCGAAAGAAGAGAACTAAAATTACTGTTTCATCACGCTAATCAGGTAATTATTTATTGCTTAAACATTAGCTTAGATAATAAGATGAGTTATAAGGATTCCACTAAAAGGCATAAATTCCAAGCTAATATTCACATACCTTTTTACTACAAGCTTTGTTTTTGTTTTTTTATACTTGCTAACCTATTACATCATGCTTCGAGTTTATGTAAAGAAGACATGTGGATGATTGATGAATCAAAAGTAAAATGCATATTATTAGTTAATGAACTCATTAGTGTATCAAAATCTAGGGATAAAAGATATGTAAATGATGCTACTAATGCATTAAATCAAATTAGATGTTGTATTCATCGATTTCAGTTGCCCAAAGAGTTTATAGATGAGATAATAGTATGTCTTAATCAATAATTTAGAGAAATTTAAATAAATCGAATTTTTTCTTAACTATATTTGTATTTTTATTATATCCAAAATTTATTAGTATTTTTTTAAAAAGTAGATATGGAGATGTTTTTTGTGTTTAAGAGTTTTACTAACAATTTTTCCACTCAAATAGCGCTTAAAAAATGGAAAAATAATGAAATCAAAAAAAACATCCCCAAATGGTGATTATTTTATTACTAATGTTTAATTGATTTTAGAGTGTTTAAAAAGGTTTAGAAGAGTGTTTAAAATAATATATCGAGAGAAGAGATATAGTAACAATGAAATCCAAAAAAGGAGTTATCCAGTTTGAGATTGTATTGTAGAGGAATCATAATTTTGATATTATTTTATTACTTTGAATGACTAATATAATATTGAGAAATGGTAACATCATGACAATCGAGCACCCCTATGATCAATTTTCAGAATAAGGCTCTACATTTCTTCTTGATTTTTGGTCTCTTTAACTTATGGTCAAATGAATCTGGATTAAGGGCAATTTTAATGAATAAAAAACCCAATATATTATCCTACACATTAATTGTTCTTCTTTCTCGTTTCGCTCTCTACATGATAGTATATCTTATAAACAAATTTATCGAAATACTTTGCAGAATAAAAATAGTTTTACCCCAATATTACTCCAATACGAGCTATAGCTATGTGATAGTTTTAGACTTATTACCTTACATTAGTTTATCTCATTTCAATTAAAATCTTGCTAAGTGTTATTTTTTAGATGTTATAAGAACGGATTAATACTTAGGATATGATATTAACGATACTTCTTTTGATAGGATAGATATCACATATATTAGATGTGACAAATTACCTCGATGTAGAAAGATTTGGAAAATTCTTTACAATATACATTTCTCTCATCTTGTATTCCAGATATGCCTTTTGTTAAATTTGAAATCAAGGATCCTTTACGAATTTTAATAGAAAGTAAAGCCAAAACAAACACAATATTAGTAAAAAAGCAATCTACAGACTAATAAGTAGCTACCCACATTTAAATACTAAAGCTTTCACCAACATAAATATAAAAATTGAAAGATACATGAAAAAAAGGAATAAGAACTTACGAAGCATATAGCGATTATTCTAAGATACAATTCAATGGTTTAATTTTATCTTAAAACAAAATTGATAGCTGTTTAACTATTCAATAAATATAATCAAAGATTGAAAGTTGACGAGAGGTGAATGTGATTAGAGTAACAAAGAATTAAAAGAGAAAGTAAACGATCATGAATCCACTTTTAAAAGATACTTTAAAGTATCAATTCAACATTGTATTATAATACTATATTACCTATCGGTTATGATTTATTCATAGTTTGTTCAATTCTATTTTATTATGCTGACTAAGTTATCACTTACTGTTTGAATATTAACTTATATAATAAGTTAGATTGCAAGGTTTCTTCTAAATTGAAATATATTAATCCTAACTATAATTCCTAAATTAATATAAATTTAACTTTTTATTATCAAGTGTACTATTCCTTTTTTGTTCTTATTACTTTATTAAATCAAGCATCAGGTTTACAATTGGAAGATATACCGATGATTAATGAATTAAAAACAAACTATTTATTATTACTCAAAGATCTTGATAAGGTATTTAAATTTAACAATAAAAGATGTGTTAACGATACTGTTAATGCTTTGAATCAGATTAAACCTTATATTCATCAATTTCACTTATCATCAGGTTTAATAGAAGAGATAACAATATATTTCAATTATTTATATTGATATTATTAAATAGATTCAGGATAGGTATATTAAACAGTTTCTATCTTCAAAAAAATAATTAAATTTATATCTCAATACTTTTTTTTGTGAATATATCAAGCTCAATCAGAGCAAGGTAGTAATTTATTTTGACAAGATTTCATATTAGAAAGAATTTAAAGTGCAACTAGATCTATAAGTACCAGAGGAGGAAAAAAGGTAATATAGCCAATTTGAGGCAGTTCTGGAATTAAAGATAATAGTAAAAACATGTTTGGATTCCCGAAAGGCTAAGGGTTTCCATCAAAGGACTAAAGTAAATACAGGAGATGTGAAGTTTATTGTCATAAAGTTGCTATTATAGAAGATTCCATCAAGGATCCAGATTGAAGAGGCAGTTAATAAGGAAAAGAGCAATTTGAAGACTTTAGATAATAAACTATAAATAGAGCTAAAACGATTTTTAATTATCAGAGTCCAAGAGGGCTAATTTAAAATATGGATCAGAAGTGAACTAATAAAATTTACTATATTTGCAATCTAAAAATATATGAGAGACAAAGTCATATATATCTATGCTTGCAACCAAATAGATAACAATTAATAACTAAAAGTTTAGAGTGACAAGCTTGGGCCATTGTAGTGTACCCATTAAGGGAAGAATATCAAAAAGCAGAAATCAATTTAGGTGCAATCCACGTTTCTGTTAATAATCTAATTCTTACTCCAGACAATTAAGTAGAATAGTTAAATAAAAAATAATTAGCTTTAGTAAAAAATATAATATTTTCAATTTTTGATTCGACATCTCTATTGATAACTTTTGTCTATAATTTGGATTTTAATACATAGATGTATGTTCAATTGCATAATATATATCAGATAGTAGAGAACAATATCTACCGAGAAAAAAAGCATCGAATAAACAAAATTCCATAAGTTCATTAATGAGAAAAGAAACTGAATTGTTAATCTGTATAGAAATTACCAGTCAATACTGATTTCTACATTCTAAGTATGAGGCCTTTATTTACAAAAAATATGAGTAAAGGCCCTATGTCATTGAAGATTTTAGGTGTAACAAAAGAGGGGTATGCAGCTTCATGTTATATTACAAAGTTTTTTGATATCAATCTTCCCATTTTATTACTATTATCATTATTTCAAATAAAGAGATAAATGAATAAATATTGAATTTCCTTTTAGAATTGAAATTAGTTTCTTTTGATAATCAATTTAGCTTTATTTTATAACTTATAACTCTAAAGGAATTAATACAACAAATTAATTTCAAAATAGAGTAAAATCGATTATCAAAAAAAATCATAAATTTATCACAATTACAATCTCAATTTTGAATATTAAATACCCCGTCTCTATCAAAAAGAATTGTCTAATTTAATACCCTTTTCGGCTTTATTCACTCTAATTTTTTAACTTCTTTTTTCTCTTTTAAATGATAAAACTTCAATTTAAACCAAACCCTTATAACAAAGATGAACTAATTAAAGAATTAATACCATATCAAAAAAAGCGAGTTCGAAGTCGAGTAGATATATTAAATAAAAAGATAATGGAATTAGAAGCTATGATTGAAAATAATTTTAAAGATTTGAAAAGAATGAGTTGTAATAAAGTATTGATCGGTAAGTTTAATATAATTAAATAAATAGGATGTATTAAAATGAATTTCATCTTCTATTAATAATAGATTATATCTCCTGGCTAAAACTAGAATTATCTAACCTTCATTCACTTAAAGATAATAAACTCCAATTACTAACTCAAAAATCTCAATTTTATACAGATCTTTTTTCCGCTTATTTAACTAACTCAAATAGCCCTAGTTTAACTTATTATGAAAACACCTGTTCTAGTAATTACGGTAAATTTCTCCAAAACGGTAATCAATTCTTCTTTACACACATTGATCCTTATGAATTATGGTTTCAACCTAATGATAATCCTTTGTTTGTTACTACTCAACAGTCCAATCTCTTATCCTATGTTTATTTAGCTGTAATAGCTCGCTTTACTCTTACTCATGGTACTAGTGCTCATACTCAAATCTATGGTCAAAGTTTAAAACAAATAAGAATATTGTTATCTAAAGCTTATGATACTCCAAGTTATGACACAATAGTTAGTTTAAATTTATTGTCTTTTTTAAGTTTAAGTCATTATAATTTCATTTTGGCAAAAAGATATTTATTATCGAGTATTCGAATGGCACAATGTTTAAGATTTGATATGAATGAACAAGAGTTTGGGGAATTGAGTGAATCGGAGATTCATTATAAAGAAATCAAAAGAGGTAGAAGATTATGGATTACTTTACACTTAAGCTATTTAATTATATCTTCAGCTATTAAAGAAATACCAACTATTAAATTTAATACTATTGATCCATATCAATTTTTTAAAATAAATCAAAAAACTCAAAAGGATGATGAAAAGGGTGAATTATGTATTAAAGAACTAAATGAAGTCATATTAAATTACAAGCCAAGATTGAAAAAGTAAAACAAAACAGTGGGTTTAATGAGAGTGATAAAATTAACAACCAAGAATTAAGATTGAGTAATAAAGAATCAAAATATTGTTTAGTAAAATTAAGCAGATTGAAAAAAAAGTACGAAATTCAAGAGAATAACAAAGAAGAAGAGAATATTGAATTTAATATTTATATGAATATATCAATTGAATTAACTACTATTACATTGTACTATCCAAGCTTATTAATTATCCCACAACCTGCTTTGTTTTCAATAAAAGAATTTGAATTATTATATGAATTATCAAATCAAGCAGTTTATTATTTTTTAAATCGAAAACAATATAACAAAACTAAACAACAGTTTGTAACTCAAAGCAATACAAAAGAAAGTAATAAGCAATTAAATTTAAAACATCAAATTCATTTTCAATTACCTTATTATCATCAATTAATTTATTGTTTTTTTGTATTTATTAATATTCTTCATTTTGATGAATTGAACATTGATATTAATATCAATAAATTAATTGTTCAACATAGTAAATTACAAGCAATAGTAATATACAATGAATTAATTAAGATTACAAAAAATGAAAGTAAAAATGAAAAAATAGATGCTGAGAAAGGATTAGAGAGGATTAAAAAATACTTAGATTTATTTTGTTTAGATAACAAATTTAAGCAGAAGTTTTATTAAATGTATTGAGAAGAGAATAAATAATTTATTTTTTAATTTATTATTTTACTATTTTGTTATTTTTGTTATTTTTTATTAGTAAATTATCATTATTATTTTTATTTTATTTTTATTTTTTTATTTATTTTATTTTTTTATTTATTTCCTGAGAATAAAAGAATAAATCCGTAACTATTAATTTTTTACAGGGATAAAAATTGTAATCAGCATAAAAATTCTAACAAGCATTGATGATGAGTCATCAACGTTAATTTGAAATAATCAACCATTAAAGATAAGAGATTAATTTATTTAATAATTTGAATATGAATAAGTCCAACTCATAATTAATAAACTAGAATAATCATTAACATCATTAAAACATCACCCTTTTTATTTTATTGCATAATTAAAATATTCAATATAAATAGTCATTCTAATTGATTTTTATAAATTATCATTTTAAACTTAATTAAAATAACTAAATCTTCAAACTATGAAATTCTCAAATAATACCACTTTATTACGACCGCTAATTCAATCTAGTATTCGTCAATCAACCCTATTAACTTATCATTTTAAGCCCAAATCAACTTCATTACTTACTACTACCTTATTAAAATCAACATGTTCTATCCCTTCCCACTGTTATTCCACTTTAAAAGAAGTTGAATTTGCACCCTCAGATACTTGTACCTTAAAGAAATATAATAAAGTAATGGTAATAGGCTCAGGTGGTTTATCTATTGGACAAGCAGGTGAATTTGATTATTCAGGTAATTATTATTTATTATTAATTAATATAAATATATAAGCTAATACTCTTTCTTTCTTTTTTTTTTTTTTTAGGTTCACAAGCTATTAAAGCATTAAAAGAAAGTAATGTATATACTATACTTGTTAATCCGAATATAGCTACTATTCAAACTAGTGAAAATCTAGCTGATGAAGTTTATTTTACACCAATAACTTTAGAACATGTTAGTAAACTTATTGAATCTACGAAACCAGATGGTATATTATTAACTTTTGGTGGTCAAACTGCTTTAAATTGTGGTATTCAATTAGATCAAAGTGGGATATTAAATAAATATAATGTTGAGGTGTTAGGTACTCCAATAAATACTTTAATTTGTAGTGAAGATCGAGAATTATTTGTTAAGGCATTAAATGAAATTGATATACCAGTAGCACAATCTACTGCAGTAGAGACAGTTGAAGATGCTTTAAAAGCAGCCTCTGAAATAGGATATCCAATTATTATACGATCAGCTTATGCATTAGGTGGTTTAGGATCTGGATTTGCTAATAATGAATTAGAATTGAAAACATTAGCTACTCAATCTTTAGCATTGAGTTCTCAAATATTAGTTGAAAAAAGTATGAAAGGATGGAAAGAAATTGAATATGAGGTTGTAAGAGATAAAGATGATAATTGTATTACTATTTGTAATATGGAAAATTTTCGATCCATTAGGTATACATACGGGAGATTCTATAGTAGTAGCACCTTCTCAAACACTTTCAGATGAAGAATATCATATGTTACGTACAGCTGCTATTAAAATTGTTCGTCATGTTGGAGTTGTGGGTGAATGTAATGTACAATATGCACTTAATCCAGAATCATTAGAATTTAAAGTCATTGAAATGAATGCACGATTATCTAGATCTTCAGCATTAGCTTCTAAAGCCACAGGTTATCCTTTAGCTTTTGTAGCAGCTAAATTGGCATTAGGATATACATTACCTAAGTTAAAAAATTCAGTAACAAAGGAAACAACTGCTTGTTTTGAACCTTCATTGGACTATATTGTTACTAAAATACCAAGATGGGATTTAAATAAATTTCAAGGAGTTAATAGACAAATTGGTAGTAGCATGAAGTCAGTTGGGGAAGTGATGGCTATTGGTCGAAATTTTGAAGAAAGTTTACAGAAAGCTATTAGAATGGTAGATCCAAGTTATCCTGGATTTCAACCTATTAATTTACCAGATGGTCAAAATAAACAGAAATTAGAGGAACAACTAAAAAATGCAGATGATAAAAGAATCTTTTATTTAGCAATTGCAATGATGAACTATAATTATACAGTAGATGAGCTACATGAGTTAACTAAAATTGATAAATGGTTTTTGTATAAATTAAATAATATTTATAAACATTCAAAGTTATTAAATGAAATTTCATTCAATTCATTAACTCCTGAATTATTATTAAAATCAAAACAATTAGGCTTTTCTGATTTTCAATTAAGTCAAACTTTATTAGATAAACATCAATTATCAGAAGAGATTATTAGAAATAAAAGATTAAAATATAATTTATTACCAAAAGTAAAAAGAATTGACACTTTAGCTGGTGAATATCCAACAAATACAAATTATCTTTATACAACATATAATGCTGATGAAAGTGATATTATATTTGATAAGAATCCTCAAAATACAACTTTAGTTCTTGGATCTGGAGTCTATCGTATTGGATCTTCAGTTGAATTTGATTGGAGTGCAGTAAGTTGTATTAATAGTTTAAAAGCATTAAATCATTCAACTATTATGTTAAATTATAATCCAGAAACAGTCAGTACTGATTTTGATCAATGTGATAAATTATATTTTGAAGAATTAAGTTTAGAATCTGTTTTAAATATTTATTATTTAGAACAATGTAATGGAGTAGTTGTCTCTATGGGTGGTCAATTACCTCAAAATATTGCTTTAAAATTAAAACAAAATCAATGTAATGTATTAGGTACTGATCCAGAAGATATTGATTCTGCAGAGAATAGATGTAAATTTTCTAATTTATTAGATGAAATTGATATTGATCAACCAAAATGGCAAGCCTTAACTACAGTTCATGAAGCTAAACAGTTTGCTAATAAAGTTCATTATCCTGTATTAGTAAGACCAAGTTATGTACTCTCAGGAGCAGCTATGAATATTGCTTATAATTCTAAAGAATTAGATTATTATTTATCATTAGCAACAGCCGTTTCACCAGAATATCCAGTAGTTATTACAAAATTTGAATTAAATTCAGAAGAAATTGATATTGATGGAGTAGCCCAAAACGGAGAGTTAATGTATCATGCTATTTCTAATCATATTGAACCAGCTGGTGTTCATTCCGGAGATGCTAGTTTAATTTTACCAAGTTATAATTTATCGAATGAATCTAAACAAAAATTGAAATTAATATGTCAAAAATTAAGTCATAAATTTCAAATCTCTGGTCCATTTAACTTACAAATTATACGTCAATTAGATGAAAACAATAACGAAAATTTTAAAGTAATTGAATTAAATTTACGTGCATCTAGATCAGTACCTTTTGTTTCTAAAGTTTTAGGGGTGAATTTTATTGAAAAAGCAACCCAAGCTTTCTTTAATTTGTTGGAGCCACTTACTCCAAAACAAGAATTAACTTTATCAAAAAAACATTATTTTGGTGTCAAAGTACCACAATTCTCTTGGACTCGATTAATTGGTGCTAATCCTAAATTAGGTGTTGAAATGGGTTCTACAGGGGAAGTAGCTGCTTTTGGTCAAGATCCGTACATGGCTTATTTATTAGCCTTGCAATGTTTAAATAATTTTAAATTACCGAAAGAAAATGTATTTATTAGTTTAAATGAAATGAAGGAATGTAAAGAAGAAGAATTGAAATTAATTATTAATAGTTTTATTAATAATAATTTAAAATTATTTACTTTAAATAAGGAATTAAGTGATCAATTTAAAGAGATTAAGTTATTAGAGAATGAAGAAGATTTAAAAATTAGATTAAACCCAATGGATTTAATATGTAATTTAAATTCAAAAGCAGATTCAAATAATATACCTAGATTAGCAGTGGATTTGAACATACCTTTATTAAATCATCCCTCATTAGTCTTGTTCTTTGCCAAAGCTATTACTAAATATCCAGTTAAAAAACATCTAGAATTATTAAGTTTAAAACCATGGTCTTACTATTTGAAACAATAAAAATTATAATATTCTTTTTTATATATTATATATTATATATTTAAATAGTTGTTAATTTTTTTTAAAAAACCTTCTGATAGGGGAAATCGATAAAGAGATGCTTTGATTTTTTTTAAACAAACAAAACAATCTTTTTGCTTTTGTTTGTTTTGTTGATAATTAGTAAATACTAAATTCAATAGAAACTCAACCTTTTTTTTAGATTTAATAATCATCTGTTGAGTAATATTATTGAAGCTTATATCATCATTTAAATGATTCATCCAGGCTTGAGAAATAATATTTAACAATGTAAAAATTACAGGAAAACATTCTAGAAATTGAGGAGAAGTATTTGAAACAGAATAATGATTGTCATCTATAATTTGAAATTGGACAACCTTTTCTCTTGTATTATTATCAAAATATAATTTACAAAAATAGCTTATAAAATTTAAACATTTTTCAAATAATAACTGATTTTCTTTTCTATTGAAAAATACTAATTTAGGATAAATTATTAAATTAGGATAACATAATTGTATGAATTGGATTTGTAATATTAATTTAAAATATAAATTATCATCAACTTCATCTCTTCCTTTAATATTATCTTCACTTTCTTTTTCAATATTCAATAAATCCTTCAACACTATTTCAAACTCTCCCTTAGGTAATCTCAACTCTTCACAGCTAATTAAATTCAATTCTAATCCACTATATCTTCCCTTCACTTGATATACATACTGATTAATTTTAATAAAATATTGGGTTAACACATTCCCTTTTTTAGATGAAAAAAACTGTTCTTTTCTTAACCCTTTACTTTGATCTTCTTGATTCTTTTGATAATAAACTAATTCATCTTGTTTTTTTCTATCTAATTCAAAATATTTAGGTTGAAAATTCATTAAATTTAAATCAGGTATAATTGTAGTCATTACTAAATAAGTTAATGACAATGCTTTCCATAATCCACTTCTTTTTTCCATTTCTTTTTTTTGTTCTTCGTTTAAGGTTATTGTCTCTTCTTGTAATTCCTCGTCACATTTCAAAGCTTGTGCCATTCTCACTGCCAATGTAAAATATCTAGCTGCTAACTCTAATTTCAAATGAGATAATGCTAAATAACTTAACAGTCCTAATCCAATGACATTATAATAACTTGGATCCTCATAACTCTTTGGTAAACTTAGTTTAATATTTCTTAAACTAGTACCATAAATGAATTTGAATTCACATTTATTTTTGGATAGAGTGTATCTAGCTAAGACAGCCATAAATACATGATGTAATAAAGTGTGTTTATTTTTTATTATGGGATATAATTCATCAGGTTGAAGCCATAGATTATATCCATCAATAATGTTAATATAGATTTTGATTCCAGATTGGAGGAATTTACCATATTCAAAATAAGGTTGGTGTGGGTTGAAATAAGTGGATTTATGAGTTAAATTAGAATTTAATTGATTTAATTTCTTACTTAAATTAAATTGTAGAGCGTTGACTTTATTTATGTAATCCGATGTTACTTTTTTATTATTACCTTGTTGAATCTTATGGATCTCTTGTATTAATTTGGTTAAATACGCTGTTAAATTTTATGCATTAAATTGTAACTTAATATATAATTAAATAAATTTCAATTACCTATCATTTCTTCCCTACTTTCAGGTATCTTTTGTATTACTCGATCATAACTTTGAATTAATAAACTCATCTTGGTTTCTAAAGTCTGTAAATTTAATCGTAATACATCCGCACCACTTCGTACCCTTTTATTTATAATTACTTTTTCTTCCACCCGGAATTTAGTTAACATAGTAGATTTGTGTTCTTTATTAGTTAAAATCATCCTTTGAATTATTGGAGTGTTAGTGGCAGTGGGTTTTAAATGCACTTTTTTAGAGAGCGTTGAAATAAATAGATACAATTTTTTTTTTTATATTCTTGAAATCTAATTGTTTATTTTAACAGACTAAAAAATTACTTTATTTTTTAAAATGCTTGGTAATTTTTCTTAGCTGAAAAATTGGCGAAGCTAGGCTAAATTTTTTGGGAAGAGTTTATTTTTTTAAAATTTTTTAAAAAGATAGGAGAATGCAAGAATATGAAAAATGATAATATAATAGTAAAAAGGAGTTAATTAAAACCATAGACAAATTAAATTCTCGTTCTTTATATTTCTTTTTTACTTTCTACTTCCTCTTCATCTCTATTGCTCCCCTCTATTACCTCTTTTTTCTTAATTTCTTTTAATTCCGATATCTCATCTACCTTCCCTTCCATCTCTTCGGCATTCAACACATCAGCAGGTTCAAACGGTTTTCTAGCAGGGAAATAGGTATCCAACATGGATTTTTTCGACTCTATCAATTGCTCTTCTACCTGTTTGACACGGTGATTTAAACGAAAGTATAACCAAATAAGGATAACAGCACCGGTTAAATACATATCATATTTTTTACTAAGTTGATAAAGCTGGAAAAATAGATTGCTGATTTGGGACATTTTCGAGTTGTTTTTATGAGCTTAAATTTGCTGTTATTAAGATGGAACCGTTCCTTGGATGTTTATTTTTTCAAGAAATAATAAATTGGAAATACCATGTGCTATTTTTTTGTACATAATTTTTTTCGAGAATGGCTAAATTTTTGACTACTTTCTTGAAAATTTCAACCTTGAAATTTATATTGACCAATGAAAGCTCAATTTTTAGAGCTCCAATTCTAATATGTTAACTATAATACTCTATTAAGGGTTCTTTAGTACCTATTAATAATAACATATGGGGTTGTTTTTTCTGGTTTCATTATTTTCCGTTTTTTAGGCGCTATTTGAGTGGAAAATTTGTTAGTAAAATTCTTAAACACAAAAATACATCCTCATATTATTGTTTTTTATTTTCTAAAATAAAATGAAATAAACATCGTCCTATTAAGAATTAGAAAAAGTGATTTTATCATACTAATATAAATAATATCAATTTAAATGCTTATTAATCTCATCTATTAATCCTTTAGATAAACGAAATTGATGAATATAACGCTTGATTTAATGAGTTGTTGGCATCTCTAGCATGTATTTTATCATTGGATTTAGATATATCATATAGTACCTCAAGTAATAATATATATTTGATTCTTGATTCATAGATCAATAATCTGTGTTCCGTTTGTAGATCGGACACTTAATATAATAAATTGACGAAGACAAAAAAGGAACAATATAATTGACGATAAAAAGGTATATGAGTGTTCAATCAAAATTGATGCTTAGGATCAAATTGATAAATTCTAGTAAAAATTTCATGGCTCATTTATCTAAACTTTTATTTAAGCAGTATATAACAATTTGATTGGTATGCTTAAACAGTAGCTTTGGTTGTAAGTTTATAAATCGAAAAGGTCATAAACAAATTAAAACGTATGCGTAGTAAAGCGTAATAATAGTAATCTGAGTTAAGACTTTAATATACCTTTTAAAATCAAATTTATGATCATCAACTTTGTCAACTAATTCCTTTTTACTGTAATTCCATTCATCTCTTGTTAAGCTTTGATCTTTTATTAAATTTATTAATATATTTAGACAGTTTTTAAATCCTTTTTGAGGTAAAATCATATCTCTGGGACGTATTTCGGAAGATTCGTAATATTCTTTTGCTTTTTATACACGAGTAAATGTTTTTATATTTACTTAAATAAAATCTTTAGCGCATATATATCGATACTCGTTCGTAGCTTTGTAGTTTTTTCATTGTTATCACTAGACTTATTTTAGTTCTTTATGAAAAAATGTAGAATCTTTGACTTCAAATTTGATGAAAGGTATATCTGAGATACGAGCTGAAAGCACTGGATAGGTAAGATGTAGAGTTTTATATATCCCCCTACCTAAAGATAGCTCGTCATATTCTATATACATGTCATCAATATTATCAAATCAACCATGATTAATATTATATCCTGAACATTTAGCCATTCTTACAGCATCTAAAAAATATCGTTTAGCAAGATTATAATTAGAATAGGATAAACTAATATAAAATAATAGTCTTAAAATTACAACTATGTAACAGTTCAGATTAAAGCAAAATTGGGGTAAAATTGCTTTTACTCCTTGCGAAGTATTTCCGTAAATTTGTATATAAGCTACACTATTATGTGCAAGAGTGAAATGAACAAGAAAAGCGATTAATATAAGATAATATACGGGGATGTGTTT
The DNA here is from genome assembly GCA_030770535.1 of Batkoa obscura. Classification (NCBI taxonomy): domain Eukaryota; kingdom Fungi; phylum Entomophthoromycota; class Entomophthoromycetes; order Entomophthorales; family Batkoaceae; genus Batkoa; species Batkoa obscura. Next base: position 126,216 of record JASVEC010000057.1, on the reverse strand, counting down.
TTTGTTTAAGAATTTCATTAACAATCTTTCCACCCAAATAGCGCTTAAAAGATGGAAAAAGTAATAAAACTAAAAAAATCATCCTCATATTGAGCTCCTTATTTGTCAAAATCTCCTTTGAGTTAATTTATCAAAGCATAACCTATAAGGATCTATAAGGATCTATAATTGTTTTGAAAAAAATGGAACCACACTCTGTTCTCACCACATTACTATTTCTCAATGTCACATTAGCTATCAAGAGCGATGAGGCAGTATTAAACCTACGATTCCTTTATAGTATAGCCTCGAATTGGGAAACTTTTGTTCAGATCTCATCATTACTATGTATTTTTTTCCTTGATAAATTGCTTCATATATTTCAAATATCAACTAAATATCAATTAAAGATTAATATAGTATTGAAATGACTACTGATTACTTTTTGCTTAAATCTAATATTTGAATTTAAATCTAGTTACTTAAATATGTTATTTAATATATAACCAATATTATTTAGCCTTAACTTTATCAAATTCACTCTATTTCTTATTTTTCCCTTTTCTACTATCTTGATTATTTTAAACTTATATTACTATTTATATTAAATTGAACATTATATGCAAAAACATGAAGTATATTGCAATTAAAATGAAAACACCAGTAAAACTATGTATAAAAAAGCAGCTCAATGCTAAATACACCCATCTCCTTACTTCATTGAAGACTTTTGATTTTATCTAGAATATTTATTTAAACCATTTTTAATAATTAAAAATTAAATAAAAATTTAACTCTAGTTCTTAACTTATTCCAAATAATTAAGGTTGTTTTTTTAAATTATTTTTATAAACACTAAAGGTTATTTTATTAGTGTTTATTAATAATACGGACTAAAACTTTATACTTTATAATGTGCTTTTTACTTTTAATAATTAACATTAAAATAATCATAAAATTAGTTAAAGTTAAGAAAAAAATAAATAACTATGTAAACCCTGATATAAATTAAAAAACTATAAATACATAAAACAGGATATGAAAAAAATTATATTAAAAATGTTTTCAAATTCTAGTCTTATTTAAATAAGCTTTATATTCAAAAGTTATTAAAATACCATACAAAAGATATTAAAGTTTTATAATTATTTATGTTAAGTTAAAATAAAATAATGATAATATTTTAAATAGAATAAAAAAAATAAAAAGATTAGTATATAAAAAGATATTTAAAAAAAAAAATTAATAACAGTTTTTTATTCGAATAATATTTAAAAAATAGAAAAAACAATAAAACTAAAAAACGTTTTTATATGGGGGTGTTTTTTCTGGTTTCATTATTTTTTCCATTTTTAAGCGCTATTTGAGCGGAAAGATTGTTAATAGAATTCTTTAAAAAATACATCCGCATATAATTAAATAACTAAAACTAGATACGGGGATGTATTTTTGTATTTAAGAATTTTACTAACAAACTTTCCGCTCAAATAGCGCTTAAAAAATGGAAAAAATAATGAAGTCAAAAAACACTCCTATGTGGTATTATTTAAAAACCAGTAAACATTTTAATTCAAATTATTATAATAATATACTAGAAAACTATTTGTATTAAAAAATATAACGTAGCAAAACAAGCAACATGTTTACCAGCAATTTTAATAATAAAAATAAAGTAATAGTGGTTTAAATATTAGTGAAAAATATTAGAGTATCTGCCATTACCTTTTTTTACTTATTATTTTTCATTATTAAAATGCTCATTAAAATATGGGGATGTATTTTTGTGTTTAAGGATTTTAATAACAATCTTTCTACTTAAATAGCGCTTAAAAAACGTAAAAGTAATGAAATCAAAAAAACATCCCCATATAAAGATGCTTTGTTATTTTAAAACTGTTGATTTTCTTATCTAGATATTTATTAATATTATATAGAGTTGTATTATATACTAGTGTAGAATCTGGCACTCAGTGACTGGAGTCAAAAACAGCTATTACCTGATTGATTATACTGTAAATCGGAAGGTCTTAGTTTATGTGACTAAGATAGACTTGAATTGTGAAAAATAGTTCGTAATGGGTCACGGACTACGTAAAACAAATAGAATAGATAATACTAATGTAAAATCTATGTAAAATACTATCAAGAAAACTTAGTGGCTTTATTAAACGTTCGAGATATCAGGCAGTAATTGAGTCAAAAGCCTCAAGCTACTATGTTTTAGGATCTTTTTTCTACTTCGACAAGTATAGATACCAAAACGAGAGAATAATATTCTTTGAGATGAAGCTAAAAATTCTCATAGAAAATCAAACCAAGAATGTGGGATTGATTTTCTCTGAACTCGAGAACACAACAGCTTAGGCGATTGTTATGGTATAATCAACCATGGAGCTGACAAAGCGATGTTTCACAAAAGTTAACCAAAAAATGAACTATATAGGAATATATTTTTGTGTTTAAGAATTTTACTAGCTAAAATAATAAAAGATAAGATTATCCAACCTTTAATATTAGTATCTTAAATAATAATTGCCTATTTTTTATCATCTTGTTGTACTGGTTTTAATTTATCAACATTATTAATGTTAGTTATTACTTTCTTATTACAATACTACTTATAGTAAAACCACATTTGTTAAAATTGTATATGAGAGTGTTTTTTTTGACTTCATTATTTTTTCCATTTTTTAAGCGCTATTTAAACGGAAAAATTGTTAGTAAAATTCTTAGACACAAAAATACATCCCCATATATTATTTATATATATGCCATACTCTACAATAATCTTTTTGACAATACTAAACTAACATACTTATTTTTAGCTCTTCGATATCATATTTTTTATTTAGGCAAGTTCAAATTTTTGGCTTCTTTATAAAAGTTGCCAACCTAGGTTTTACTAACTGGTGACACCTCATGTTTAGAAAAAAGTTGATCAGCTATATTTTTCATGTAAGCGTGTTCAAGGGAAATCGTTTGAAAATCAGTTCAAGTATATAGCTAACTAATACTCCCTCTTCTAAATTAGTCAGCTTCAATTTTGGTACAATATCTTTCCTTGAAAATACACTATTCTTCCCGTTATATTTGTTTTTTATCATATAGTATTTAATAAAAAATCATTTTTCTTATATTATTTAATTTTATACTTTTTACCACAAACTTATAAATCACTATTAATTCAAAACTATATTCTTAAAAAATGAGCTATTGGTGTTAAAAAATCATACTTTAAACCTTACCATGTTAAAAAGGATTTTGCATAGACTAGCTTCTTTTTCTTCAGTATTATTACTCAGTCTTTTTAAAGGATTACATATTTGTTAAAAACAAGATACTACTGAGACTATTAGTCGAGATGCATTTGGGGATGTTTCTGATCTCATTATTTTTCCATTTTTTAAGCACTATTTGAGTCAAAAGATTGTTAGTAAATTCTTAAAAAATAAAACTTAATTTTAAAAATATTGAAACTGATTTTCGAGAAATATAATTAAGCTTTTTTCATCTATTAGTGGCTAAAAAGTATTCTATAAAAATACCTAGTACTCTTCTTCAAACAAGGATAATAGCATTACTATACTACCTTTATTTAAGGAATTGAAATAACATGAGTTAAGGAATTTGAATGGTCTAAGCTTCATTTAGTTAAAGATAACAATGGTCAAAAAGGCTTGAAAAAATGGGTTATCTTCCCTTTCTATATTGTTTATCAATTTTTATACTAAATAAAATACTTGCGAGTCATATGAATCTTTCAAGAATATGAAAAAATAGCCAGTACTTCACCTAAATGACATAAAAAAATAAACATTGCTTTTTAATAAGCAAAACAAAACTGATATAAACCAACTTATAAATTCTACCAAAAATTAATGATGTATATTAAAAAAGTGAAATATTGAAAACTATTTGAATTTTTATAATTTATTGTAATAATATTACCAATCTCAATTAAAATATACAGATAACTCTTCTGTTAAACTTGGAGGTAACTGAAATCGATTTATACAGCACTTGATCTGATTTAATGCATTAATAGAATCTTTGGCATGTTTTCTATTATTAGATTTCGATACTTTATAAAGCTCTTTAACTAATGATACACATTTAATTTTAGCTTCATTAACCATAGTAACTATATCCTCCTCTAATGAACCGGAAGTTTGATGTAATAAATTAATAAGTACAAAAAAACAATGATAAATTTGATAATAAAAAGGTACATAAATATTAGATTGACATTGATGTTTAAAACCGTATTGCTGGATTCTAGTAAATAGCTCTTCATCATATTTTTTAACTAAACCTCTGTTTAAGCAATAAGTAATAACTTGATTAGAGTGATGAAACAGTAACTTTAATACTGATTTTGAGAAGTGAATAGGTTGTGGATAGACCATAACAGATGGGTAATAAAGGGTAATAATGACCTGTTCAATCAATACTTTAAGGTATCGTTTGAAATTAAATTCATAATTATCGATTTTTTCAACTATTTCTTCTAAAGTATAATCGCATTCATCTCTTATTAACTTTTGATCTTGAATTAAATTCAATAATATCGTCAAACAATTTATAAGTTCATCTTGAGGTAAAAGTAAAGCGTTAATAGATATATTAGAATAGTCATTATGTCTTCCGCAATTTTCTTTTACTTTTTGAATATGAGCTGCTATTTTCATTTTTACTTCAATATAATCTTCAATATATAGATATGGTAAGTTAGTTACAGCCTTATAAACTATTTTTTTGATAATATTACATCTATTTTGATCTTTTATAAATAAATGTAGAGGATCTTCAACATCAAATTTAATGAAAGGTATATCTGGAATACAAGATAAAATAGTCAAATAGGTAATGTAAAGGGTTTTCCATATACTTCTGCCTAAAGATAGCTCATTATATTTTATGTTCATAGCATTGAATTCATTAGGAGAAGGGTAATTAATATTACGCCCTAAACATTGAGCCATTCTTACAGCATCTAAAAAATAGCGTTTAGTAAGAACGTAATTAGAGCGAGACAAGCTAATATAAGATAATAATCCTAAAGCTACTACACAGCTATAACTTGGATTAGAATAAGATTGGGGCAAGATTGATTTTATTCCCCTCAAAGCTTTTCGATAAATTTGTTTATAAACTAAGCTATTACATGGAAGAGTAAAACAAGCAAGGACAGCAATTAAAGTATAAGATAAAATGTTAGGCTCTTTTTTTGTTAAAATTGCCTTAAAATTAAATTTATCTAGCCATAATCTATATGGGTCTACAACTGTTAAGAAAAAAATGGAGCCATATTCTAAAAATTGATTATAAACCTGATCCGTTTTCATGATAGTGCTATTTTTTAATCCTGTGTTATACTGTGAAAGTAATAAAATAGCATTAAGTTTATAATTCCTTTGTAATATAATTTTAAACTGAGAAATTTCTTTAAAGGTTTCATTATCATTATACTTGATTTCTTGATTTTTAATTTTGATTACTTTTTCAATCCACTTTAAATATTCTAGAAATAAATTAAACGCTAACAAAATATTAAAATGATTACCATTTACTCTTTGTTTGAATTCTAAGCTCGGATATGAATCTAGCTGCCTAAGTATGTTGTTTAATGTGCAGTCAATGCCATCTATTTTTAACTTCACTTCATCTACTCTACTTCTTGTCTTTGCTTTTGATTTCAACTCCATAGTTAAATTCTTTTTTGTTTATCCCTTTAGCTTTATATTATTTTAGTTGCATTAAAATTAATCTTGAACATAAAATGGATAATAAAAGCATAAAAGTACTTAATGAAAGTAAAACTTTGTTAGAGTTAAGCATAAAAAAGCAAACAAATGCTAAAATATATTTATTCATTTCATTATTTAATAAACCTTTCATATCATGTCAGATAAAAATGAACAAAATACTGAATCAAATATGGCAGTTCTACTGCCTTATAGTTTGGGAAGGAGGCTTTTCTACTTTATGGACTTTTCAAAGCTATACCAATAATAAAACATTGACTAAATTGCCCGTTATTTACCATACCCTAATTATCTGTAAATAGTAAATGGGGGTGTATTTTTATGTTTAAGAATTTTACTCAAATTTTTCGCTTAAATAGCGCTAAAAAAATGGATAAAATAATGAAGCCAAAAAAAACACCCCCAAATAGTAAAATCGTTATCTAATCTTTTTTACTTATTTTATGAGGGTGAGGGTTTAAATATTAAATCTCAAATTGTTTAAATGGTATTAATAGACTGTATTTTAAATTTATTTTATCAACTGTTGTAATATTAAAAAGGCACAATATCAAATTCGGCCTTTAGAAATAGTTTATTCTACTTACTATCTCCGAATATTAAGGTTTAATATTATTTGTTTTATTCATAAATATACGCCATAAAAAAGCAATAAAAATTTCAAACAAATGCCAGGAGCATACAGGACACTCCTATATATTTATAGGCATTATTCTAAAAAATAATTGGCTATTACTAAATCTTACCAACAAATAATATATATTAATTATTTACTTAAAAGTGTGCTTTGATATTTTTAAAAGTGTAGCCTCCAAAGATTGAGTTACTTTTTATGGAAGTAAATTAAACCTAATAAGTACTAATTAATTTGAGTATTTCAAAATATATAACTGCATTAAGCTTAAATAATTAGGCTTTTAAAACAAAAATCAAATTTGATATAACAACTAGCTACCCTTCTGTTTATTTTGGTTTAACTTTATTTCTCTAAGAGTTACAATATACTTTTAATTATTTTTATAGAAACAACCCTAAAACTTGCATTATAAAATCTTCACTCTGAATTAGATATAGACATGTATTTTTTTAAGAATCTTACTGGTACCCTTTCTACTCAAATAGCGCTTAAAAAATACAAGTGGCGAAACCAAAAAAAACATTCCCGTATTAAATAACATGATATTTAAACATTAATTTCGAAGATGTTTATATAATAATAGCTTTATTTTCATATATTAGCATGGATCTAAACTTATATATTTACAACCATTGTAGCTTTGAACCTATAAATCAATGTACTGATACAAATTTAAAGTTTGTTTATGATTATCAGTAGCTTATTATAGTTTAGTTTGACTCAGGTTTCAAAAAATCACTCAACAAAAGTATATATTTATATTATATTACCTTTATAGTTAATTAATTAAAATCCATCTTTTGACTTACATATAAAACTATATATCTATATATTATTTTGGTTTTAATGAATCAAGTATTTAAATATATAGTTTATAAGTAGCTGACTATTTATCTAAATCAGTTGTTTATTCATTCATTCATTATCAAATCAAAACTCTTTATTATTTATAACTATCTAATGAAAAGTCGTAATATAATCTTTCATTATACCATAATCAATCTTACAGCTAAACTTAAACTTTACTTAGTATATTTCAAGCTAGTTTTAACAAATCTGAAAGGTGTAAAAAACTAAGATTTATTATACTTTCTCCCCTATTTTAATTCTTACTTTTTTACTTTCTTTCTTTCTGGTACTAGTAATCACAACTTTATGGTATTGACTCTCTTGGTTTGGTGGCGTTGGTGGTTTTAAGTCTCTTTCTTTAGTGACACTGGTGGTAAGTTGATTTTAATACTATCAATTGTGTACTTATCATTTGTAAGCTATTAATATGTGCTCTTATTTAGTAATTTATTTGAGTGTATTTCTAGTAATTGACCTGTCATTTATAGTGAAACATAATAAGCTATATCTAATTTGCTTCTACTTTAGTTGATCTATTCAATAACTATTAATAATATTAAAACAATTAGATTATAGTCAAACTTAAAAATAGCTTCAATAAATTATATTATTGAACAGTGATAACTTAGTTTTAACAATTTGATATTTAGTTTTCAGCTTTTATTTAACATATGGGGTTGTCTGAATTAGTTTCATTATTTTATCCAATTTTTGAAAAATTTTGTATTTTAAAAACTTCGCTTAAAATTCTATAAAATCACATCTTTTATTAAAACAAAAGTACCCAAACACAGTTCTAAATCATTCTATTATAGCTCATACTGTAAGTTAGTTGAATTTCTACTAGATCTTAAATACATGTTCTTATAAAGCTTAATTGAGAAATATTTATTATCAACTGCTTTATAACCAACATCGTAGATTTATTATCAAATAAATAAACTACTTTAATGTTATAATTACATTATTAATATATTGCCAAGTTAATAAATAGCTGCATGGGAGGGAGTGGTCAGCCCCAAAACTATAATTAACCATCCCTATATAGTACAAGTAATAATAGTTTTTACATATTATTACAGTTACTTGTTCTTTGACTATTTATTAACTTAGCTATTAATAACTTAAGTAATCCTAACATTTAACAATCTATTTCTATCATTCAACAAACTACTTACTTGCTTAGTAAATATCGAAATTTTCAAATTCTCTGTTATCTTCGTAAGGTAAGCTGGGATCGATCTTTTAATTTTTCTGTTTTCTATAGACTCTATAACTTTAATTGGGACTATATCGCTTTTTTTTGATGTATCAGATACTGGATAACAATGTAGTTTATTGTTATGTTTAATAAAGTGTAAATACTTCTTAATGCCCTGCATCTCTATTATTCTTTTTGTATTTTTGTTTCTTTTATACTTTTTAAAAATTATATCTGTTTTCCCATTATTAACAGTCGAGTTATTAATTTTATTATGCTCGCAAATAAAAGCCTCAAATCTTGAAATTAATTGATCGATATCTTCTATTTTACCTAACGCTTCAAAACTACTTTTCCATTTTGAAAGGTTTCCAAAATGTCCATCAACTATACTTTTTCCATGATGCTCAGCAAAAAAATTAAGATTAACATTCAAACTACTATTTATTTTATGAATTTCTTTAAACATATAATGTAAGAACTCTTGGGATCTAAAATGATTTCCTGTATCTGCCCATATATTAATTTTTGTAAACTTTTTAAATAGAAGCTCTGTAGAGATTAAATCGATTAAACAATCTCCTGCATATGCTGAATCATGATTCAATATTTCAGATAAATAATCAAAGTAAACTTTGCCTATTGTTTTATCATCTTTTAAATATAATACACCAAAGCCTAATACTGATATAGCTTGTTTATTATAATGATCTAAATTTATTGAATCTGGTCTTGTCCCTATTTCCATATTTTGTTTAAAATCTAAAACTATTATACAACTTTTGTTATTTAATTTTTTGATAGTTTCATTAAATGTGTTTTTTTGAGTATCAACACAGAATTTATGTAATTTGTATAATTTTTCTTCTTCGTTGAAAATTTCTTGTATCTCTGCTTTGTTTTTTGCTGTATTTATTTTATTTTCAAATAACTTTTTTCTAACTGTATACTGGGTACATATATTACATAGATCCGTTTTTCTTGCTGGATTTTTGAAATTAGTTGGTATATATTTAAAGAACGTTGACCTGGCTACTGCTTTATCTCTTAGATCATTCAAATATTTACTATATATCATTCTTCTACTTTTATTTAATATATATATATTATCTGATGAATATTTACTATCGTTATTTTTTTTATTAAATCTTGATGAAATAGTTGAATCATTTAGTAAATATTGTATGATAGTTTCAATTTGGTCATCTTTAATTTTTTTTGTATTTTTAATAATAGGTTTTAATGTTGATATTTTATTATTATTACTTGTTTTTGAATAATCATATTGATTTCTATTTATATTAAACCCAAAACTCTTACATTCATCAAAAGAATATACTGAAGCTATAGTTGATAATAACGCTACTTGCTGACTTTTGTTTCCTGTTTCCCTTAAAGCACTAATTTTATACATTACTTGATTAAGTTTATTATTATCGATAGTAAACTTTGATAATATATCTTTTCTTTGTTTTGTTTTATTATAAAATTCCATGAACCTTGGGTTGTTATAAGTAGCTCTTAAAATTGATGTAAATGAATTACAATGTTTATATTGTGTACTCCTCCCTATTGTATTGAAGTTTTCAAAAATTCCATTTCGAAGTTTAGTTATGAAAGTTTGCATTTTATTTTTATTTCAACAAAAAATAAAGTCAAATAACTGTGTTTATATAATTATGTATTTATATAATTATATAATCATATAGTTATATATTATATATCTGTTAAATATCTAACAGAACTAACATAAAATATATAGTTAGGAAAATTAGCTATTTAAGAAAAGGAAACAATTAAAATAAGTTTTAAATAGAGACATTTAATTTTAGGCTTTTTAGATTTAACCGTTATATTGAACACAAACTTGGAATTTTAAATTTGGATTAATTTCTAAGTAGATTCTGAAACCAATTAGGACAGCCCCATATAATTAAAACTAAAAGCCGCTTTCCTTTTCATGTTTCTTTATGATTTAAAAACTTTACTGGATTTTTATTTATATATTACTGATAACTTAGATAGAAGTATTATTAACATTTTATTTAATGATATCTACAATGTTATCAGTATATATTTTAACTTGACGCCTTTATATTGACATCGCTTTCTGCTTTTATATAACACTTTTGAATTCAAAAAAAGTTATCAATAGTAAAACGTACATTATCTTTAATTTACTAAATAGAAGAACTAGTACAAACTTTATTCTTAATAAGTTGTTATTTACTTTTTGCTATTCAATTTTCTATTTAATCATAAGACAAAATAAAAACTAACCTACTGATTTGTTTATAGTCAGTATATATATTGTTGGCTTTTACAGTTTTTTTGTTTTTTTAGCTTAAATTAATTTTATTATTGTTGATTTATTCTTGAGTCCAAGTTTAGCAAATTATAGCACATTTAAACTATTATAATTTTTTTGTGACTGCTTTTTTATTTTGATATCTTCTATTTTATTTAGCTAATGTGTTATCTAATAATAATCCCATATATAGATAAAGTTTGAATTTGGACACTAGTTTTTTTATTAGATTCGTCTGATTATATTGAAACCTTAAAAGTAATTAATTAATTATTGTACTATTACTTGGTCTACTTGTTGCTATCTATATAGTTAACAAAAACATCTAAAACTTTCTTCCATATCAAATATCAACGGTTATATTATTTATTAATTTAATATGCAACGTAATCAACTTAGATAAGTAATTATAATAATACTCAATAAATTTTCCTGCGTATTAGAATTTCTTTCTACTTTAAGTTCTTGTTGTTCATGTTCTATGCCACTGTAGTAACACTATATTACTAGTAATATCGCTTATATATTTGAATTTTTAACCCAGACTAAAATTTAGGCTTATTTTACTCTTCCGCTTCTATCTTTATTTCTGAATTACAATTTACTGTTGGTGCTATGGAAAATATCGATAAATAATGTGGTTATTTAAATATACAACATTAGATATTAAATGTTTTAATCTAGTTAGAGCCAGTTATTATTACAATTACACTTCATTTAATGAACCATTTGAATGTAACTCAAATCAAAATATGCTGAAAAGAGAGTATCCATTTAAAACAAAATGGAAGTTACTACTAAATGATTAATTTATACTACAAGTTTTATCTTAAGTATTTATTTTATTTATTATACTTTGTTTGATTACATATTCAAGAAAAGCTATTCAAATTAGGTCAAGTTTATCTACCCTTCTAAAGTTTCTCCAAGTTTTTATTAGGTCTCTAAAAAGCTTTAAATGTGTGCTTGTTTTTGATAGCACCATATTTTTGAAAGAATTAAAGTAGACCTATATTAAACTACTTTATTAGAACAACGGTTCTTCATTTTATAATAATAGTTATAAGGACTAATGTTGTATTTTATTATGTTTGAGTTTGTTTTGAAGCGAAAGTTGTAAAATAATTATTTGGAATTTATCATTTTATAGGGGAGTAAACTTTTACATACCAAACATAATAGAAGCTGATAAGGATAGGAAAGCGTATAAAGAAATAGATGAGGATGTATTTCTGTGTTTAAGAATTTTGCTAATAATTTTTCCGCTTAAATAGCGCTTAAAAGAGGGAGAAAATAATGAAGCCAAAAAAACACCCCCGGATAATAGCTTTGAATTCTTTTTAAAAGTTAATTTAGAATCCAGAAACCCTATGTTCTAAGTCAATTTATGATTTTAGTTAAACATCTATACATTATGTTGTTATATTTTCTAGTCAAAAAGTTGATAACTAATAGATTAATTGAACAATGACTAATGAAATGAAATATCATTTGGGTTATTTATTATCTTATAATATATACTTTTTTTTAATGTTTTTTGTTAGATTATATAATTAATTAGTCTTCATATATTTATAACATTATTAAATATTTTATATCAATAGTCTTTTGGAAACTATTTATGACATTGAAGACTAAATTCTAATATCAAATATATTTAATTTAATTTAAATAGATTTAGAATAAAATAAAAATTATTACTTGAGGATATATTTTTTGTTCAAGAACTTTATTAACGACCTTCCCACTCAAGTGGCGGTCACAAATGGAAAAAACGATGAAATTGAAAAACATCTTCACTTTATATTTTTCAAACCTATTCACTTGAGATTGAGTAAGCAATTGACATACATTGTATTCTTATGAAGCCCTTTAGATTAATTCATTAGTTTTATTCATTCATTTATCCCTATAGTTATTTTTTTAATATATTATTATCACAACTTCTATTCGATTGTTTAATTTATTCTCTATGGATTTGTTATAATTTAAACATCAACATGTTTCTAATCCCATCAAAATTGTAAATGCACAATTAGAGAAATTATAAATAATTTTGGGCTTGCCTCAAATTCACTATTACTTGAAAATAAATTAATGTTTTCTACAGTCACAACGTCATCAATCGAATTCCTTGCTTTTGTTGGAGTATAAAGTATCTTTTTATTTATATGTTTAAATAATTGATCTTCATTTAACTTTGATCTATTCGATTACTTCTAATTTAAGAATAGGAAACAGGTTAATTATTTCCTACACCTTTCTCTCGATTTCTCATTAACTTAACTATCTTCCTTATCAATAATGTCTCTCACTTTAATTTCATAATCACTGCATATTGAAGCAATTACTTTTTGATGACTACAGAAATACTCTGTAATAAGTAATATGATAATAACCAGATCTCTCAAACAGGGATAATTCATACTTTCACCTTATACCTGCTCAAAGATATTTAATCCATAGTTTAACAGCACACTAATTTTATTTTTCAAACATTTATAACTTTATTAAATGTTTAAAATTAGCTTTGATAATGGCTTATTGCTATTTTTAGTATATGGGAGTGTTTTTTTTGACTCCATTATTTTTTCCATTTTTTAAGTGCTATTTAAGCGGAAAATTTATTAGTAAGATTCTTAAACACAGAAATACATCCCCATATTTATAAGAATTTCTTATCTAATCAATAATCTCTAAAATTAATTTTAGTATAATATGTACTTATAAAGCAGTTAAACAACTGTCTTGGGTTCATTCCGTTTGTTAATATAAGAGATATTTTTAACTCACTTGTTGGATGTCATTAATAAATTAAAACAAGTTAGCAGACAACTATGATTTATTAGCTTGTTTAAGATACACATGCCACATTCAACTTCAGCCTAGGAATCACGCTATTGTTTTTAAACTATTAAATCTCCTCTATATGTTATTTTTAACTTTTATTCACTATCTAGCGCTCTCTTTTGAAACAACTCCAATACCCGTTTTATGTAATTTACTACCAAGTATTGTTTATTTCCATCCAATTGATTTTTAAAATTATTTAATACTTCAATCAACCCATATTATAATGTATTTATCTATTTTTACACAACTTTTTTATAAAATGATTACATTTTTTATATTAAATAAAACAAAGTTACTTATTTATCCTTTTATACTAGTTCACTATAAATCTACTAAAATTCTATAGATTTAATTAAATATAAAATATAAAATAACTCAATTGACCTAAGCTTATTTTATTTTTGTCAAGTGTTATTTACAATTAATATCGTTTTTATAAATATATAATATATAGTAATTGAAAACTAGTTCAAGTAATTTCAATTGTCTCTTTATCTATTTTCATTATAATTTAAAAATAATTAAAACAATGAAATTTTTTTTTATATGAATCTAATCAAGAACACTAAATTCCAAGTGATAGAAAAAGTATTCAAAATGATAAAATGTTTTCTTAGACCTTATTTAAAAAAGGCCAAATGTGGGTAAACTTTTCTTTTCTTAGTATTGCTATTTGGTATTTTCTAGAAAAATTCTTATAAGAATAGCCAATCTATATATTCTAAAAGTATTAATAAGATTTTAAACTACTTGAGTATATTTCATTTGTCTATTGACTAATATAAAAGACTTTAGGCTAATTTCCATATCAAAATATTTGCTACTTGGTTGTTTTTTCAATTGCAAACTTTTTTAAATCTTTACTTCAAAGCCTTATAGTGTATATTTAAATATTTTATTGGCATTTCTCCCTTAGATTACTTTTACATAAAGAAAGCTTTCTTTACCATGCAAAGATAAAAAGATAATTAACATTTTATTTAAAATATCATAACAAAAAAAACACCACTTTACATATCTAAAAAAAATTAATATAAAATAGTATATGGGGATGTATTTTTGTGTTTGGGAATTTTACTAACAAATTTTTCGTTCAAATAGTGCTTGAAAGGTAAAAAAAGTGATGAAGTCAAAAAAAACATCCCCATATATTATTTACAAAAACTAATAATAGTCATAAGTAAAATGAAATACAAAGAAATTTCAAATTTTATTATCATTAGAATAAAATTAGCCTACATATATATTTATCTCTTTCATAAAATCTGAAGGTAACTAAAATCAATTAATACAATGCTGATTTGATTTGAAGCACTAATAAAATCTTTAACATGCCCTTTATTACTAGTTTCAGATACTCTATTAAGCTCCTTAACTACTAATAAACATTTTGCTTTTGCTTCATCAATCATAAACATATGGGGATGTATTTTTGTATTTAAGAATTTTACTGACAGTTTTTCCACTCAAATAGCACTTAAAAAATGGAAAAATAATGAAACTAAAAAAAACAGCCCCATATTATAAGTCAAAATTGATGCTTGATGCAACAAATTGACAAGGGTAGAAAAATATGAACATATTTGATAATAAAAAGAAATATTGACACTTGATTAAAATTGATATTTAGGATCAAATTGATGAATTTCGGTAAAACTTTTTTGACTCTTTTATATCTAGACCTCTGTTTAAATAATAGGTGCTTATCTGGTTTGAATAATTAGACAACATTTTCATTTTTGACTTTGTAGTGAATAAATTATAGATAAACCAAAACAGGTGGATAGTAAAGTTTAACAGTGTATTGAATTAATACTTTAAGGTACCTTATAAAATTAAATCCATGATTGTTTATCCTTTTTTCTAATTTCTCTCTACTATACTCAGTTTTACCTTCTATTAATTTTTGATGTTGGATTAAATTCATTAGCATAGTCAAGTAGTTTATAAATTTTAAGGCAATAATAAATTAGCAACAGATATATTATAATAATCTTTCGATGCTCCATAAGCTTCTTTTACTTTTTATATATGAGTCAATATTTTTATATTCGCCTTAATAAGTTCTTTAGTATAAAAATATGAATATTTGTCTATATTCCTATGACATATCCTGTTATAATCATTATATCTGTTTTGATTCACTATAAAGTAATGCGAAAGGCCCTCAATTTCAAATTTAATAAAAGATATGTTTAAAGCATAAGATGACATAGTCAAATAAATAAGGCAAAGAGTTTTACATATTCTTCTATCTTATAACAAATTATTATAACCTAAGTCTGTAGCATCTAGATTGTTAAATAAACCATCATTCATGCTATATTCTAAACATTGAGCCGTATTTATAACATACAAAAAGGTATCGTTTAGCAAGATTGAAATCTGTATGTGACGATTGATATAAGATAATAATCCTTAAGCCATCACATACTTATAGCTAGGATTGAAATAAGATTAAGGTAGAGTCACTTTTACTTCCTTTAGAGCTTTCTTGTAAACGTGTCTACAAGCTATACTATTATGTAGAAGGGTAAAACGAGGCAGAAATGTTATTAAGGTGTAGGATAAATTATCTGGCTTTTTATTTGTTAAAATTGCATTCAAACCGAATTTATCCAACTATAAATTGTATAGATCTATAACCTTTTTGAAAAAAATGGGATCATTCTCTGGAAATTGACCATAAGCCTGACTTATTTTAATTCCATATATACTTTTGATGATATATCATTTATTGAAAGCAATCGAATAACGTTAAATTTAATCTTATTGTATAATACGGTCTCAAACTGATAAATCTTTTTTTTGAATTTCATTATTACTACGATTCTTTCTTGATTTGTTATTCTGAGTTCATTTTAGGCCACCCGAGATACTTTAAAATAAATTAAATATTATTGTGCATCAAAACGATCACCATTTACTCTTTCTTTGGATTCTAAGTTTAAATGAAAATATAGTTGCTTAAATAGATTGTTTAATGTACAATCAGTGGTACCTACTTTACTATTCATCCTTATTTTTTGGTTTAGCTGTATTCTCGACTTTATATTTTTGACTTTATATTATTTGTACCTGTATTGAGAGTTATTGAGTTTAAAATAAACAAAGGTGTGAAGTGCATTTTTTATGGTTTGAAAATAAGAATATAACAAGTTAAGTATATAAACAAATAAATATTAAGATATCTTTTTTTGTTTTTTATTTGGTAAAATATAATAAATAATTTAAAAATAATAGTACTTTGTATATAAATTCTATCCACATGGTTTATTCTTTGAAATAATTTTATTACTAGTATTTGAATAATAATGTGCTCTAATTGATGTTGATTTTAAATAAGGATCATATTTTTACGAACTATTTAATTTTTTAATTTATAAAGTATATGAAATGATCAAAAAAATGAAACTAAGGTGTTTCAATATTATAATTTTTGGAACTCAGAGTTGATTCTTGAGCCTTTTGATATAGCTAAATCCCGGCCACTTCTTATGCCCTTCCATGATTTACACATTAACATAGCTGGTATCTCTTCTTAACTGTCAAATCTTTATCCTACCTTTATTGCTTGTTTCTATTTATTTGTACTGTGATCAATCTATAAGTCACACATAAAGTTTTCCTTTTCTGAGGAGCCTTCTATCCTGACTTTAACTTCTCTTCTCATTGAACAGAGAATAGCTTATATCAGTGAACTTGATTTTTACAAACAACCCTTAGCCAGGAGCTAAGCTGGTACTAAAGTTCTCCTATTATAGCTAATTAGCCCTACTCTCTAACTATTTGATTTTTTTTCTTGTTTTTATTGCTAGGAATTATTCAATGTTGTATTAGTCATAATATCAAATTTATAAACGATGTAAAGTCAGGTTCGTATTACTATGCTATTTTACTTATTTGTTTTATTTTGATTTATTAACAATAATTTTTGAAGTTCGACCAACTACTAAAAACAACTTTTTTAGTTATAAGTATAATTGTTCATGAAATAAAATATCCTTGTACTGTTATGTCATAATAAAAACTAACCTTATGCGGCATAATTCACTACTATTTCTTATTGTTTGTCATTATTGGCCTCATTAAACATGAGGATATAAACCCAACACTAAAAAACGCAATAAAACCATAAAAAATTGTACGGAATCCAAGTTTATAACATGCTACCAACCCTTGCCTTAACTGCGACTCTAACTCCAAAATCAAAGATGGTTTATCTATTAACATATCAATGTCTAACTTTTGTTTAAATTGTTCTAATAACTCTTTCAAAACATTGAAATAAATGGCATCAGCAGCAATTATACCAATCACTCCACCAAAACTAAAAAAGAATTTATTAACTATCTTAACCTCTTGGATGTCTTCTGCTTTAACAGCTAATTCAGAAATGCTACCAGTTATCTTTAAACTGAGTCCTATGCTCACACCCACTAATGCTACAAACAGATAAAACAATCCTGGTTTAGCAAGCTGATATGAAGCTATAGCTAATAAGCAACTGGCTACTACGCCAAGCCCGGTACTTAAAATTAAATACCATCGATATACAGTGAATTTCTTAATGATTAAGCTGATCGCTAGATAACCTAATAAAAGACTGAAAATGATTGTAATAATTGTTGGTGTGGTTTGATTTGCAGTCAAACTAAAAGTAATCTTATAATAATAAGGGATAAAGATGAAGCCAATGAATAGAACAGCGCCATTAAAAAATGAAATTAAACAGCATAAAATCACATTATGATAAAACAAGTGAGCTGGTAAAGTGGGCTGTTTTGATATATATTTTTGGGAGTAAATGAATAGGAAAAGGAATAGTACAGAAATACAAAGCGGAAGTAAAGCTTGATAAGAAGACCAAGGATAGATTAAGGAGGTGCGATTTAGTGAAAGAGAGAGCAAAGTTGTAAATAAAAATAGAGAAACAGAACCGATAAAATCAAAGTTATGTAGTTTAACTTGTAAACTTGTATCTTTACTTTTACGTGGTAAAAATAAAAGTAATATAACAATAGCGACTGAAGAAGTAGGTATGCTAATATAAAAACACCAACGCCACGATAATTGAGTCATAAATAAGCCAACTAACATAGAAGCAGAAACAGAAGCAGCAATAAAAAACAAGGTATAGATTATCATATAAGTTTTTAGTCTATAAGCTGGTACCAACTCTTTAATAATGACATTACATAATGTAGGTAATCCACCTCCACCAATACCCGCGATTGCTCTTCCAACAATCAGCATTGTTAAATTAACTGAAGTAGAAGAAATTATAGTACCTATGAGGAAAGAAATTAAAGCTAATAAAATAATGGCCTTATAACTGAAGACATAAATTAGCCTTTTATATTGTCTTTCCATAATAAAAGAGGTAAGTAAGTAAGCTATACCAAATAAACCCAATTTAGAATATTCATCAAAATTAGAAGCTATTGGGACAAGTAAAGATGTAGCTAAAATTCGATCATAACCAGTGGTTATGTAAGTTAAAAATAGACCGAACAATAATAAAGTGGTTCTGAATTTTGTTAAACGTACTTTAGTATCATCAATGTTTAATACTATTGTTGCCTCATCTCCTTTGGAGTTATCATTAAATTCATTATTGACATTAGATTCTATATGTTGTAAATTATCACTAAATACTAACGGCTTAGTTTCTGTGTTATTGGGTAACTCAAGCTGTTTATCATTATTATTGATATTTGTATTGATGCTATTATTATTATCAACAATGTTTTTTCTGTTCCCATCTATGACATTCTTACTTTTGCTATTGTTTGTTATGCCATCTTTGTTATTGAAATCCGCTTGCTCCTTTTGAGGTTGATCTCTCGCTTCGGGCTTGTTATATTGAATATCATTTAACTTAAATTCTTCACTTTCAATGTTGACGGTTTTCTCCACCTTAGTTCCACTTAACTCAATTTCTTTACTTTCTTCCATTCTTGACTTAATCTTCTAAAAAATTAACAAAAAGCACAATGGGACATTCCAATCTTTATATTATATAGTTTTTATCCACTTGTTATTAGTTTCTATTTATGAATTAAAATTCCTTTATTAGTTGTAAGA
Source organism: Batkoa obscura (assembly GCA_030770535.1). Classification (NCBI taxonomy): domain Eukaryota; kingdom Fungi; phylum Entomophthoromycota; class Entomophthoromycetes; order Entomophthorales; family Batkoaceae; genus Batkoa; species Batkoa obscura. The sequence goes on along the minus strand of JASVEC010000057.1, from coordinate 106,537 downwards.
ATAAAATGTAAATAAATGAAAATGTTCTGAGCTCAGTTTATTCATTTTTTTTCTCTAGAATTGTTTGAGTGATTGTCTTGAGGCTGAGATAAAAAGATAAAACTAAAATTAATTGGATGATTTTTTTTAATAAAAATCAAGTTGAAGACAACTACAAAAATAAACATACAGTACAAAACAAAGTAACATTTAAAATTTTCAAATAACTTGAATAAATTTAAAATCTTGACTAAATTAAAAAACATTAAAGTTTAAATTAAATTAAATTAAAGCATTAAATCCCATTTATAAATGATTTTTATTTTCATTTTTTTGTTAATTTTTTAAGTAATGGAATTTAAAATTTATTAGGAGTATGAAAGAAAAGACATCTTCAATGTGTTTCAGGATCCAACAAAAAGGCACCCATTTTCACAACATTGATACTCTAATGAATTTTCAAAAGGGCCAAAACCAAAGTGGTTTATTAGCAAATGTAGCTACTACAAGTGAAAGTCATAAGTACAAACGTTATTATGTAATGTCGAAATTTATCACTTTGAGAATTCACTTACAGGGTTGTTAGACTATCAACAAATAAAAGAAACATAAAATGACAGGTTTATGATTTATTCAAGTTGTTACCTTTAGAAAAACTTATAACTAGGAAGAAATTGGCCCTTGAGTCTAAATTAATCAATGCTACTATCTATCATTCTAAAGGTTAAGTTAAATAAGCTGGTTATACCAAGATAAAATTTCTATTGAAATACTGCTATACAAACATTACTATTAGACATTTTAAGGAGACATAAAAAATAGTTTTCATTATTCTATTCAGCTTTATTAAAATTATTTTAATTCATCCCAACTGTTTTTCAAAGCGAAATTCCATTTTTTGGCTTTAGAAAAAAATTCCTTCAACAATCTTTTAGATTAGTTTTTGGTACTTTATTTGAATCAAAGAATTTGCATTTAGTGTACAGGTCTTTAAATATTTAAAGCCAAGCTTTTATTTTCTCCAAAAGGACTTTGAACTTAAATGAGAGTGTATAAATGAGAATATTAAGATACAAAGACAAAAACAAGCTAAAAAACTTCATAACTTGCTCATCTAAAAACTAACTCTTTTACCTACCAAATTAAAAAACCCATGGTTTACTGTGTAGTTAGGCAAGCTATCTATTGATTGGCTATTTTTTTGAACGTCAGATGTCAAAAAGGAAATAAGCTAAATAACTACAATGTGGCCCATAAGTAGGATAGATTTCTATAGTTTTATGCAGCTTTCAGTAGGAATTACGACTTTATTCGTGTAAAATTGATTTTTTATGATTTGGACTAAATACTTGCCTATAAATTGAATGGAATTCCCAATCTTATTTTATGCTGGGCATTTTATTTCACTAAAATTTATATCTATAACCTTGGATTAGAATAGTAACCCCTACTGAAACCTGGATAAAAACCCTATTATAACTTACTTACCTGTTATCTGGAAAAAAAGCAAACAAATGGATCATATGTAAAAATCTATCAAATTTGTAGATTTTTATGTATGATCCAACAAATGTGCTACTTTGAGCTTAATTAGTTGATATATTTTTAATTTATACAACATTCAAAGGTATATCTTTTTGAACAAAATCTCACTTTCAATTTCAGTTTAAACTATTAGATTTGATCCAATATTGGAAAGAAACTATAATTTAGCTGTTATATCTCTTTATTTACATGAATTATACTTAAAAGTATATCAAGTTGATAAATTTTTACACATGATCTCGTTTGTTTTTGAAATTATATCAAGTCGTTCGAAATGCTCTTGTACGAAAATTCATAGATATTGAAAAAGTATCAATTTTTGATTGCAACAGTTAATTTTTCTTAGTTATAAAAAGGAATGTATTTTAATCCAAAATTCTAAATTGGTGTTGCAACTAATAACTAATCATTCTCTAATATGCAAGGATCTATACAGAAATATTTCAGATGACCTGATATTTTCTTATCTGCAAAAACAAAGTACTCTAAAATTTGAATTTTAAATTCCAAAATAAAATTCAAAACAAAGGCTAATCACAGTAATAATTTATTTAGGTTGAAGCATTTCTATTGGTCGATTTATTTTTGACAATACTTTTTTTCAAAGTAGTTCATCGTAACCATTCAAATCATTCCAAATTAAAACAATATTAACCTTTATTTCTTTCAAATAAACTACACTACAATGGTCAAAAACAGCAATTGTAGCTCTCAAAAAACTAGAGGAAGACCGCCAAAGAATGGTGTAAAACATAAGAGCACCGTGAATAATTTAACTAATGAGATGCCAACAAAGATCAGCAACTTTTTTTCAGAATATTTGAAATTCCCCAAGCTTGCTTCATCTAAAAGTAATCATGAAATCATAACTCAATTCAACCAGGCTAAAGAAACTAAAAATAAAGTCGATTCTGTCCCTAGCACAAGTCTAACTAATCAGCTGCCAATTGAAGAAGAAACAACAACTCCAAACCCAAAAATCATCTCAATCAAAAACGACCGTAGTACTACAGCTCAATCCAAACAGATTAAAGGAATTAATAATAACCTCAATCTCATTTCAAATAAAGGATTAGTTACCCAATTGATGAGTGATGAAGAGGTCTTAACTGTAGGTCCAGAAAGTAGCATGACTGCAGTTTCGATAGATAATCATAATCAAATCGGGAAAGTTCAAGTTAGAAGATCATCGCGCATTAAGGAAAAGAGCAAAGAAAGAAAAAGAAGAAGAGAAGAAAAGTGTGAAAGGAGAAGATTGAAGAAACTTGAAGCTGAATTATCAAAAACGAGGGAAGGTGTAATGGAATCTAAAATACCTAATGTAGCAAATAAACTATTATCTGTAAATACAGAAGAATCTCGTAATATAATCGAATCGAAAATAAATCTAAATGATAATGCATTAGAGTCTAAGAGAGCTAAAGTAGGAAGTAAATTATTAGCAGTGGTAATTGATAACCGTGCTAAATTAGCTGAGCTAAAAAATAAAAATAGTAGTGCTACACGAAATATCAACAAGGCTAGGTTAGCCATCAAAACCGGAAAACCTCGTAGGAAGGCGCCCGAATCCACCTATATTCCACCCGGTAACTGCTTCGGATCAGGTCAGGTAAGCGAATCCGAACAAGCCTCACCAATCCCTGGCATACGTACATCTTCATTTAGCATGAATCCTTATATCAACACTATGAATATCAATCAAAATGAGAGCATCGAACAAGTTCGCATGGAGGTAGAGCAAAATTCAAACGCCTCTATTAATTTTGGTCAATTTAATAATAATCCCAATAGCTCCCTTAATGTAGTAGGTACTATCTATGACATGAGTAGTGTTATAAATTCAGTAGAAAAAAAAAGTGAAGAAATATACGAGACAAAGGTTCAAGAAGAGAAAGAAAAAGAAGAAAAAGAAACTATAGAAGAATGTGAAAAAATCGAAGAAGAAAGCGAAGAAGAAGCAGAGAAGGGTTGCGATCTTTTATTACAAAACCGTAAATTAGCGAAATCTAATATGCATACTAATAGCTTTACTGACACGAATATATCTCCTATCGGTTCAAATAGTCATATAAATACCAGTAGTCCAAAACCACCTCAATTTCAATTATCATCAAACGAAGCAACAAATGAATATGTCTCTGATGATAACAGTTATGTTGCTGGTAAATATTTAGAATGTGATCCTATGGACACAAATAACATTGAGCCAAATTCGGATGACTTTTTTAGCATCCCAGAAGAATTTATGGAGGATAATAAGCAAGCTTCTGAAGAGCCAGAAGACCCTAATGTCCCCTCTCCTAAATTACATATGTTCTCATTTCAGAAAAATAAATCACAAGCTTCAACTGACCAAGAGTGTGAGTCAATAAATACAACTCCTTCACCTAAACCTAAATCTACTCGCCCACGTCTATTCACATTTCAAGGTGATAACTTCGGTCAATATAGAGTAATTAAATCAACACAACAGAGATACAATGAAGACCAAGAGTCATTTGAAGGTAGAAGAAAAGCAAGGAAATCTAACAATACTGTACTTAATCAATTCAATGACTCAGACACACTATTCAATCACTTAAGAGGAGAAATCTTACGTATAAATGGACAAATAGAATCAACTTTCAAAGACATTGACATTGAGTCTATTACCAGCAATGAGATATATAATATGCACCAATATTATCAATTTTTAATAAAACAAAGAAAGGAAATTGAAAAATTAATGATAAATATAGTTTCAAATAGACTTGCCGCTAAGAAGAAAGAGCAATATTCTACTTCTGCTCATTTTAAAGCCTTAAATAACAAAGCAACAACAAAGAGTGCAGTTTTGAATAATATACCGTCAAATAGTAGATATGTATTACCACCAAAGACCCAAAGGGATCCGTTTAGTTCTTATGATAATCTTTTGAGGGTGGATCCAGTTGTAAAATATCTGACCAATGAACGAAAACGCCTTGATGAGCTTATTCATAAACATAATGAACAATATATAATAAATCAGGCTTCAGATCAACCACAAAAGAAAAAGAAAAAGCGTATAAATGAGTGTGATATAGCAGAATATACCAATTGTCATAATCACCAAGTATCTTCAGTCAATGCTCGGAATCAGAATATTTTCTCGAATGAACAAAGATACTATTCTAAAGGTGATAATCATAGTCAATCAAATTTTAGACAATTTGAGTATCTTCAACCATTACTGGGGACAGATAGAGCACAGAACCCAACTTATGAATATGGAAGGATAACTCAACAACTAGGAGACTCATCAAATTGTTCACCAGAGCATGTTTCTTTCCATATTAACAAAACTAACCATACCAATAGGACTAAACCATATACAGGATATAAGATTGGCTCTACCAATGAAGATTATAGCACTAATTCGATCTCACATCATCAATATGATTGTTTTTCTCATCAAAACCTTATTTCTCCTTCTGGTAAGGTTGATATCAAAGCTCAGCAACATCAATTCGCTTTTGAATACAATGGCCATATCCCTAGTACTCCAGAATATCAGCCCATTTCTGAATATAATCAATATACACCTACTAACTTTAACAATAAACAAAAAATTACAGCTGCTATAGACAGCGGATCTAAATTTGACACTATTGATCAGGATACTATTAACAAAGAAAGAATCAATAGAATAGCAGATAAAGTCCTTGAAAACTCAGCGATATCCAGCGAAGAAATAGAAGAAATAGAGAGCTGGCTCAGATCTGAAGACGTAGAAACATATATTGATTATATTAACTCTGATGTTACTTTTGATTATTTTACTGGTAATATCGAAAACTAGAGAATAACTAATATTGGTGAGAGTGACTTTTGTAATAGTGGTATTTTTCATTTAATATTAGTAACAAATAATAGCGCTTGGAGACTATTACTAAGTCCTAAACTTTTTATGAAATCATTTAATCTCAGTTCACTTTCTCTGATTCTTATTAACAAGGACAGTAATAACTTCTAAGCTATCCTTTCCAAATATAATAGTTAATAATAAACTTTACTTTTTTTAATTTTTCAATTTTGATATGTTCTTTCGTACTTATGTTTTCGCATCTTTTATCCCATTTGATCCTTAATCTTAATATAAATGGAATAACTTTGTATAGTTAACTATCTTGTATTTAACCTTTATGTGAAACAAATATAAAGACTATGACTAAAAATCTGATAGTTAAGCATTAAATAATTAGAATGGAATAATCTACCTCATTTCTGTCCATATATTAGCTATTTGAAACCTTTTTAAAAGATCTGAGCTACAAGGTATAAATGATAAAGGTCGCCTTCAAATTCGTATAAGGCTCACTTCTAACAAGAAATTCAATTTATTGCTCAACTCAGTATTTCAAAGAATTAACATCGTTGGATAGAGACATATTTCATGAAATTTTTTTATAAAAAAGTATTTAGAGGTGCTTTTTTGATTTCATCACTTTTTCCATTTTCTAAGTACTATCGAACAGAAAGGTTGTTAGCAAACTTTCAATACAAAAAATACACCTCCATTTAGATTACATTTTATAATGCTTAATACTGTCTTTGATTTATTCCCTTATAGAGAATGCAAACTTCAGCTAGTTCAGCAATAGCAAAAACCTTAACTGGGACATGAATAATACATAGTATACATATATATTACATTTATAACTGTTATTAATATATATCCATAATTGATTTAAAATTATATATACATGTTTTTTATACTTACATTTATTTATTCATTTTTTAGGCAATAAGATCTAAAAAATTACTAAAATATGAATTAATTAAACATTTAGTCAGATATAAAACTTGAAGCTTTTAAGGACTTACGCTTTTAAACATGATATAGCTCTAACACATACAATTCTAACTCTAACCCAGCCCTGATATAGTTTCAACTTTATAACTGATGTCAAGATGTTTTAAAATGTCGTCAGAATTTAATACAGTATTTTAAATTGAAGTTGTTCATATATCTTCTAAATTTATTTTATTGATTTTTTAATCTAATTTGTATTTTCAAAATTTTATGTAAAAGCTTAATGCTTGAACAGTTGTTTAAACCGATCAGATTTTACCTTTAAAAAAGAATGATGTTTAAAAATTTTAACTTGGGCTAAATATTATGAGCATCTTATTAATAAGCTTCAACTTTAAAGCCCAATCATATGCTGCGCATATCTAAAATTAGTTGGACTTTGCTTAACATCAGCTTCAAAACCAAGTATTTTAGCCAATAGTGATAAGCTTTGCATTAATATAAACAAGAAATTAAAGCAATTTAAACCAAAAGTTTAACTTTTATAATTTACAAATGAACACCAAGATTAGCAACATTACCAAAGCCACTATGGATAACAAGGAAAAGAAAGAAAAGAACGAAAAGAACGAAAAGAACGAAAAGAAAGAAAAGAGCGAAAAGAGTATCGAAACTGAAAATGAAGAAGTTTGTATCATTTGTGCAAAAGAGATCTCTTTTTACGCTATTGGATCTTGTAACCATGCTTTCTGTCACTTATGTAGTTTAAGGTTACGCGCACTTTATAAATCAAACCATTGTCCTATCTGTAAGGTAATTCAAAAAAAATAGCAAGTTTGAGTTTAATTTAGAAACTTAATTATTAGACAAACCAAGATGTAGTTGTATTTACTGAAACCAAATCAAAAACGTTTGAGGAGTTTAATCTTAAAGAAATGGTAATGGATGATAAGCTCAAAATTTATTTCAAGGATGAAAAAAATCGAGTTGATGCTTTAAAAATACTACAATATAATTGCCCATTTAAGGACTGTGATTTTATTTCTCTTGTTGGATTTCATAAATTACAAAGCCACGTTACAGCTGCTCATAATAAGTTATTTTGGTAAGCTCTATTTATCAAAGTAGGAAGAAAAAGTATTTATTGATATACTTTAGTAATGTGTGTGCGCATAATAAAAAAGAGTTTTGTGAAGATATGGAATTATACTCAAGAAAAGAGTTGGCACGTCATATGAAATATGGCAGTGATAAAGTATTAGGAAAAGATGATGGTTTCCGTGGCCATCCAGAATGCAGGTTTTGTAATGCTTCATTTTTTGATAACGATGGGCTTTATGAGCATCTTAAGAAAAAACATGAATCTTGTTTTGTTTGTCAAAGGCTTAATCCACGAGACCAATCTTATTATAAAGATTACGCTGAACTGGTAGTCCTATAATACCTTAAAAAACGCTAAATTATAATACAATTTTAGGAAAAACATTTTGAAAAAGAGCATTTCGTATGTAAAGAAAAGGATTGTTTGGAAGAGAAATTTGTAGTATTTGAAAGTTTAATAGATTTAAGAGCTCATGAAGTAAATTAACTTTTTGCGTTGTAAACTTTAATTTAATAATCTATTTAGCTAGAAAAACATACTGATAAATTTAGTAAAATACAAAGGGCAAAAATGAAAAAAGCACTCCAAGTCAACTTGGAGTTCAAATACTCACGAGAAAAAGAACAAGAACCCTCTAATTCAAGACGAAGGGAACAAAAGGTAACTGCTTTCTATATTGCGTTCAAATTTTTTATATTACTTAGAATGGATCATCAAATGAAAATACACCTAAACCAACCAGAAGAGTGAACGCGCCTGCTGGATTTGGTATAGTCTCGAATCCTTCTCCACCAGCTGAAGCTCCGATAGTAGTCCAAAACGAAGAGGTAACACCATTGATAGCAGAAGAAAAATGGCCGGACCTGAATGGACAGATAACTACCCCTAAAGCAACACCAAAGGCACCAACATTTGCAGATAAAAAAGATTTCAAAAATAAAGAGTTATGGCCCGAGTTATCAGAGTTAGGACCTAGTAGCTCAAAACCGATAGCACAATCAAAAAAATCAAATGGCTCATCAAGTAATCTTTATTCAAAGCAGATGGCTGATAAACGACCTCCATTACCAAAAGATTCAACTATATTTGATCGTAAAAATGCACCGTCGTTGAGTCAACCTACCCTTACTTCCTCTTTCTCGATACCAAGTTCAACATTAGAACAAATAGCACCATTGGTAAATCGAGACAAAGGTAAAATGGACGCTGTCAAAGAATTTGGGGTGTTATTTTTTAATGGAATGATGCAGCCTAGGGAATATTTGCTTAATCTAGCAGCAAGTCTAGAATCTCATAGTACAACTTCAGAGCAATCACAAGCTAATGCTATTAAAATAGCAAGTCTTTTAATTGATCATTTGGACAAAACAAAGGCAGTTCGATTACAAGTAGCTATCAGAGAAATAAAAAGTAAAAATGAGGCTTTCCCAGGGCTTCCATCAAAACCTAAATCTAAACATGAAAATAATGGAGTCAATACTAGAAAAGTGCTAGTGATTAAACCTAATGGTACATCAATACCAAAACCTAAACCTAAAAATAGTAATGTCAGTAAACCTAGCTTCCCTCAACCCATTCTTTCTTCTTCTAGTACACAGACAAATGATGATATGAGTAAAATATCCAGTGATGGTAAGAATAAAGATAATAAACACAAAATCAAAGGTAAAAAGATGGATTGGACTCAATTGTAATTAAGTTGAGATAGAAAAATTAATAAAAAATTATATTTTATTACTAACTAGTGTTCTTTAAAGTTTATTATATCTTGGATTTCATAAAAATTACTAACCTTAGTTATATTTCTATTGTATTAAACTGTTTTGATTATAACATTAAATAGTAGAAACATTACAATATCTTTGAAAGCCAACTATTGAAATTATTTAGAATCACATTCCATATTTATAAAAGAAGTAAGATGTTCTTTTTCAAAGGTCTCCAAACTCCATGATGTATTGCTCAGCTTCTCTTCGCCCCCAATCCAAGTATAAACCATAGCCATTTCTTTAGACTTACTGCCATTATCCTTAATAACTTCGACCACTATTTGAGTTCTATTATAATCCTAGCCATTCTATTAATTATTTATTTTATTTATGAAAGTTTGAATTACTTCGCCTTCAAAGCGATCTAACTTTACAATATCTTCTTCTGTTACATTTTTAAATAACTTCCCTTCTGTCAATTCGCCATCTGAGAAATAAATCCCTGGATATAGTGCTCCTTTAACTGTTACTCGTTTGTAATCCTAATATGATCCTTTTTATGTATATTCTTCTCAACTATTATTGTGCTTACCTTCAAGTTGCAGGTAATAGTGTAAACTCTGTTTTTGGGCTCAATACTCTTTTTAAAACTGTAAGGTTTTGTAGACTACCATAAATAAATAGATCTTTCATTTCAAAAATAAATTTAAGATTGTGACATTCTTTATTCTTGTTAGATTTATATTTATATGCTGATAAAATTCATGCAGTTCAAAAATAGCACAAAATACAACTGCAACAACAAATATTCTTTATATTTAAATACAGGATGCCCAAGCCTGGCGGGTGTCTCAAAAAAGATATTTATTTTGGAATTACATGTTATGCTATTTTTAAACTGCATGAGTCTTACCAGAATATTAGTACCTACCTAACATTCTCATTTTCAAAAAATAAATTGTGATTTTCTAAAAGTAATACTAGACTATTATAGTACCAATGTAAAATTCAATAATAGAAGTATTCAAAAGAAAATGTGATTTATAAAACGAAGTATTAGTTTAATAGTTTAAGGAACAGGAGCATCTTTGGGCTTAGGAATCCCTTGTCTTTCACGTTCATCCATAAAATAACGTGCAGATTTACGAAGTCCCTCTTCTATAGTATAGAGTGGCTCATAACCAAGGAGAGTACGAGCTTTAGTAATGTCAAAATAACGATCGTTAGTAGCATTGGAAACTACAAATGGAGTTAATTTCCAAGGGATAGGTTTGATGGGTTCCAATAAGTTGATAAAGAAGGTGACTAAGTAAGCAATGAAAAAGGAAACGTAATAAGGTAACACTTTGTAAAAGGAATTTTTAGCTCCAAAGAATGTTAAAAATTTACGTGCATTATTAAAGAATGGCATTGGGGTACCATTGGTAATAAAAAAAGCTTCTCCTGCTATTTTATCATTTTCGTCCAGTTTATCAGACGCTAATATATGTGCGTATGCTGCATTTTCAATATAAGTAAAGTCAAATAAATTGGTATTATCTCCGATGCATATCGAAGCTTGTCCTTTGTCTAATTGACCTAAAAATCCTGGTAAATTTTGACGATCTCCAGGTCCGAATAATCCACTTAATCTTAAACTGCATGTTTTTAAAGTCGGAGAATTAGCTTTTAATACCATATCTTCGGCAAGGTACTATCATAACTTTATTAGTTTTAAAACAATAGAATAATTGCTTAATTTACCTTTGTATGAGAATAATCTTCAATATGGTTTTTAACCGGTGGAAAACTTTCATTCATATTTCTTATTGGTGATCCATCATATACTACAGAGCATGATGATGAAAATACTAACTTTGGAATGTTCAAATCTTGGCAAACTTTGATCACATTTTTCATACCTTCAACGTTCACTTTATGTAAAATTGCTTTTGGCGCATTTGCTAAAGGGGATGCGGTTTGGAAGATGGTAGTCACTCCTTGACAGGCTTCACTCATAGCATCATAGCTACATAAATCCCCTTTAAAAAATTTGATATCATTGGTATATTCAAGTCTTTTTTCTATGTCAAATAGCCTTATTTCTATTTCAGGCCTCTCTTTTTTTCTTTCAATTAACTGATTGACTATATGTCTTCCCAAAAAGCCTTCACTTCCAATTACCAAGTAAATTTCTTTTTCCATTTTATAAACTATTTTTGAATAATTCAACAAAGACTAATTCGAAATTAAGCTGTTGTTCAGATTTAGATTTTAGCCAATTAATTTGAGTGTCTTAAATATTAACTGTTGATTTGTTCTTTTAACATCGTATCATATTTTTAAATATGATTTAAACTTTATGAGCTCAACCCTTAAACATTTGATGAAAAGAAATGAAATAACTAAATAAAAGCTTATTTAATATTTTAAAGCCACCTTTTTATAATTTTTCTTTTGCTTATTAATCTATTACCAAAAAAATATAACTATTTTAAACTTAATATACAAAAAATCTCATAATATAAAGATAGGATAGCTTTATAAACCTTTTACTTTAATAAAGAAGTAACAAAAGCATCAGAAAATAATATATTGATAAATTTTCATCCAGTACTGATAAAAATTAAAGTTTGTTTTACTCCAAAGTTTGCCACAAATAATAGAATGCTATTATTAAATTGAATCTACTTTTAGCCATATAAACTTTAATCAAAATCAACTCTTAATTAAGAAATCTGATAAATTAAAGGCCAATAAAAGTAGCAATTTTTGATAAAGTTATATGTTAGCACTTTTATTGGTTCTTTGGCTCATGGTACTTGGTAAAAAAGCTCATTGAATTTTTAAAACTTTTAGTATTTAATTGGCTATTTAAAACAGGGACCAAACATTTAATAAGTAAATTTTAGAATTTTATATCTTTGTTAGTTTTGTAAATAATGGAAACGTGTGAAAGAACTTCACCATATAATCCGCATATTGCGCTACACGAAAAGGTACTGAATACATAATATGGTTTAGTAAATATTAATTTTATTTCTAGTCCAAAAAAATGGAAGCTGAGAATATTTATCTTACCCAAAAATTAAATTATTGTAAAAGACAGTTGGAAAAAGCTGCCGTATTAATTAAAAGGTTGTCTGCTACCCCAGATCCTGGGCCATGTAAACTGCCCCATGGAATGAGCGAAATTCAAAAAAAAGAATATGAAACAGCTATGAATGAATCAATTAAATATCGTATGGCCTACCGACAAATTACCAATCGATTTGAAGTTCAAACTAAAGAATTAAAGGATATGAGAAGCATGGTAAATCAAATTTTAAAAGGTAAAGTGCCAGTCGAAACTTTACTATTTGAAACCCCAAATGAAAAGCAGCTCAAATCAAATGTTGAAGGATACAAAAATGATATTGAGAACTTAAAAAGAGTACATGCATTGGAAGTTGATCATTATAAAAATGAGATCACCCAGCTTAATAATGAAGTCAAAAAATTTAAGCAGAAAGAAAAGAATGTTGAACCAAAAATTATTGAGCTTGAATATAGAGTTCATTTTTATACTAAGCAATTAAACAAAAATAGTAAAGACATCATGAAATTGAGTGAAAGAATAAAACTCCTTCTTGATGAATCACATCATAAAGATGTAATTATTAAGAGCTTTGAAAAGAAAGTAAATACCATATGTCTTGCTCTTGACGGTCTATACAAGAAAGTGATGATTCTTGAAAAGGCGTTACGGGCTTCAGAAGAGGAAAAAGTAGCATTACCAGCTACTAAATTAGTTGAAAATGTTGTTAATATGGTCGAAAACGAAATTAGATCTACCGAGGATCCAGAAATTCTGAAGAGCGTATTAGCTACTGCAGCTGATAAAATTACTTTGTTAACGCAAGAAATTGGTAGGTTGAAAGATGAAGCTGATGGAGTTGAAAAAATGAAAGATTTGGCAATCCAGCTTGGTAAAGAAGGTGATGATTTGAAAAAAGAAATGGTCGAAAGTAAAGACAAGAGAATTAACGAATTACTTGAGAAAATGGAAAGCCTGGAAATTTTAAATAAGGAGCTAGAGGCTAAAAATAGTGAATTGGAGGTTAAATGTATCGAACTCGGATCAAGAAGTAATCAAATAATGGATGTATCTTTAAATATTTCTGGACAAGAGGGTGACGAATCCATAAAAAGCGTGAAAAAAAGTGATGGTATTACTGATGAAAAGAGAGACTATATTATTGAAGAAATGAAGCAGCAAATCAAGGGACTTGATGGCGATATTGTGTTATTAAACAATAAGTTAACCTTTACTGAAGCAAGGAATAAAGAACTTGAAAACAAGTTAGCGAGTACTGAATTAACAGCAATGAGTTTAAGTGAAAAGCTTCAAGAAATAACCGCTACCTCAACAAGCAATAATACAGAATATAGTCAAAAGATGGAAGAACTCGAGAAAAAGTTTATTCATGCCTTGGAAGCACTCAAAGACACCGAAGTTGAGTTTGAAGAACTACAAGAGCATACTGAATCTCTTTCTCAAAAGTTAGAGCTTGTTTCAGAGGAAGCATTTGATTATAAATGTCAAGTTTCGTGCCGAGAATTAGAACTTAGTGGTATGGAAGATAAAATAGCAGTATTGGAGAAAGAAAATGTTTCACTCAAGGAAGAGATTCAAGGTTTAAAGTCAAAGCTTGATCAATCAAGCAAAAATGTTCATATGACCCTCCAAACTCAAACTGAATCAGATAGTAAGATTGAGGCCTTACAATTAGAACTTAAACAATCCGATCAAGAATTATTTTTAAGCAAACAAGCTCAGGAAAAACTAAGAGGCGAACTTAATGAATTAAAACGCGAGGTTTCAATAGTCAATGAAACACTAATAAAAAAAGTAAAGGAAGAACAAGTCATTGAGGCAAAATTAATACAAGCTCAGAAACAAAATAGGAGTTACTCAGAAAAGATCAAAGGTTTACAAGTATTTAACTCTGAGTTAGCAGCTGAAAAAGAAGAGTTGTGTAGAAATATAATTGGTAAAAACAATACAAATGTATTAGATGAGAACCATCATCTAAAGGAAAGATGTAGTATATGGGAAACTAAGAATAAAGAATTAAGAGAAGAAATAACCAAATTAAATAGTAAAGCTCAAGAAGATAAGAAAAAGATTGAAGAATACCAGTGTTTAGAAGATGAAATTGAAGAAACTGTAGTTTTCTTAGAGACAAAGAATACGAAGCTTAAAGCTGATTATGAGGAATTAGTTGAGAAGTATGAAAAATTAGAGGCGGAAAATCAGCGTTTAAATAGCCAACAGGAAGCTCAGTAATTTTTTTAGTATCTGGAATACCTGAAGTAATAGTTTGTAAATTATTTAACTTATTTAAAATAAAATTTATTATTATTGCATTTTTATTTTTATTTATTTGATAGTTTAGTAGTAAATTGTTTTATGACTTAATATGAGGATTTTTTTTAAAGAATTTTGTCAACTTTTAAAATAATGCTTAAAAAATCGAAAAGTGATGAAACCAAAAGTATATACCATATGGAGATGTATTTTTTGTTTAAGAATTTTAATACAATCTTTCCACTTAAATAGTGCTTAAAAAATGGAAAAATAATGAAACTAGAAAAACACCCCCATATATTTTATTTTAACTAAATAAAAAGTCAAAAATTTTTACAATAGAATATCTTCAAGAAAAATAATTACTTTTTTCATTAATAAGATCATACTATACTAAAATTTTGATACATTGTTTAAATATGGATGTGTAGTACATAAAACATAAATATGATAATGTTATTTTTAAATGTGTTATTTGACACATTAATTATAAACTCTAAGAAAGCATACAAACTAATAAAGATTTGATGATAAAACAGTACATAATAAAGACAATTTTATTTAAACTAAAAAATAAAAAAGCAACTTGATTATTTTAATATCCAATACTAATTTGGTAATTTATCAATATTGTTATTATAGTCGCTTTTATTACAATGAACTTAAATGTAATTATGGAATTATAGCTAAGTCTATGCTAAGAATTATTTATAATATAATATAGGTCCAAATAAAGGTGACTTTTATCTGTTATAAATGACAATATAGAGAAACCTTAATAGTGAAATTTAAAACCTAATTTATAACCTGATGGTTTTATGTTTTGTTACAAGTATACATGTAACTGTTGAAAGCTTTGGCATCATTAGCTCAAAAAACATTAAACGATTTTGTATACAAAGTTAACATCCAAAAGTAATAAACAAGTATCGTAGTCCTTGTATTGAAAATATGTATAAAATCATAAATACTTTAAGTTTAAAATTTAATCGTAAAACCCTTTTAGAAGGTAAAAGTAGATAGCTTACTTTGTAAATTAACTGTGATGAAAATTTGTTAATTGTATGAATAACATTGTAATGAGATTATAAAGAAAGACAATAAGGATCTGGAAGTGGGGAATGAGTTAAATAGGATTTGATTTTTTCGAAAGCAAACTTGGAGTCTCTAAAACCATACATTGAGTTTATTGATAATTTTAAGAATCTTATAAGATTTGATAAACTTTTATAAATAACATTATTATCTTCTTTAGTTAAGAAATCATTTGCTAATAAATTAATTGAAAAGTAGACTAAAGGAATAAAATCCTCGGAATCTAATCCTACTTGGTAATAAATATCCTTCTTTAAGTGTTTTTGTTGAATTACCAAGTCAAGTAGCTTCCATATATTTACAGCGTTGTCATACATTTTGTAGCAGTAACCTCTGGAAGGCAATTTATGGAATTGAGGCGACAAAATTATTATAGGGTCTAATAATAATAACTTGCATGTATTTAAAATGCTATAAGCACAGCTGTTAAAAAAGTGATTAGAGAATATCCTTATCCCATATTTTTTAAACTCATAAGCTTGAAATCGAGTAGCTAATTCATATATTTTATATTCTTTTGGAGTCGATTGAACTATTTTATCTATTTCATTTATTAGGTCATTTCTGTAACTATTTTCCTCATAAAAAATGGTTGAATTTACAATCTCACTTTTTGTAATGTTCTTTATTATTTTATCTTTATAATAGCCTAAAAACCTACACGTTTCCATTTCTATCCAAACTATATGTGCATAGTAGGAAGATTGGGAATTGTATCCTATAGTTGAATCCAATAGCTTGCTATTTAAAAATAAAGTAATATCCTCTACAATTACAATATCCTCAGCTGAATTCCTTGCCACTGTTGGAGCACAAAGCACCTTTTTGTTTACATGCATAAACTGTTGATTCTGGTCTAATTTTAATTCATTTGGCTGGCACCATTTAATAAAAACATAAAACAAATCAATAATTTCCCATAACTTTTCTTTCCATTTCCCATCAACTTTATTATTTTGCTTTTCAATTTCATTTTTCATTTGAATTGCACAATCAATATATATTGAAGCTGTTGCCCTTTGATTGCTATAAAAATATTCTGCAATAAGCAATGTAATTGCTGTGAGGTTTTCTAGGCAAGGCTGATCTATACCATCACTCAATAGTTGATCAAAATTATTTAGTTGATAGTTTAATAACAAACTAAGCTCATTATCTGAAAATCTTATGATCTTATTAAATGTTTGAAACAGCATTAGCTTCAATAATGACTTATTACTACTTTTTAATATATCCACTAGGCATTCTTTATCTATCCAATAGCCCTCAGGATCAATTCTAGTGTAATATACATCTATAAAGCAATTAAACAACTGACTCGGGTTTATTCCGTTTGCCAACATTGATGACACTTTTAAGTCGCTTGCCGGATTATAATTGATAAGTGAAAACAAACTGGATGGAAGATCATGACATTTTGTTAGATTGTTGAAGATCAATACTCCACGCTCAACTTCTTCCCAAAAGTCATGATTTTCTTTTTTAGCAATTAACCTTCCCCCTTTCCTTCTTCTCATTATATGCTTTAACTCTAGTACTTTCTTTTGCTTTTGAAATAAATATATCATCCATTTCAAGTAGTTTGTTAGTAAGCGCTGTTTAATTTTATCAGACTGGTTGTTGATTTTGTATAATGTACATATAAGCTCGTTTTGCAGTAAATTTATTTGCTTATTCGCGTTATCTTTATAAGACATATTTACTATTATGTTTCAGTATAGGAAATAAAAGTTAATTGTACATTTCTAATTTATAAATACGAGTAAAGGTTGGTCAAAGAAATTAGAAAGTTTATGAATCAAAACCAATTAATTCGAAATTTCGGGTCCAAATTAAAAGTATCCCACCAAAGTTTGTACAAATTTATCTTGATTTACTAGCTTAATAAAACCCAATCTAAGTAACCTTTATATAACTTTATATCAAGTGACACAGATGAATACAACCAAGCTTTGGAGTACATGATACTATCTAATAGATTAAATCAGTGTCTTAAAAGTAAGAGGTTTTGCTATTAACAGTTATTACCACTTAAAACATTTAAAATAAAGCAGTTATATTATAAGCATGTTTAAAGTATTTTCTTGAATTATTAAATTTTATTTAGCATACAGGGATGGATCTTTTTGTTTGGGAGTTTTACTAACAACCTTCCTACTTAAATAGCGCTTAAAAAATGGGAAAAATGATGAAATCAGTAAAACACCCCTATATTATTCAACTATGGTTTTTTGAACAATAGGTATAAAAAACTATATACCGAACTTTAAACATTATTTTTATCTAACGCTTTAATATCAAGACATAATCCAATTTAAAAGTATCTTATAAGTAATTCAATATATAAACTTAATTACCATCTCATTTATATTCTGCTATTTCTCAACCATGACTTATTATATATATATACAAATTTATACTTGAAAGACAAGTGAAGTTTTATTTCCTGAACTGTACAATAAGCACTCTATTTTTTAAATACTCTTTACTCAAAAACAACGGAAGTGATTAAATGTATAAAATATGAAACTCCAATTCAATAAAAATGTTTAATCTAAAACTGATATTAAGCTCTTTTATTCTTACCATCTCTTGAAGAATATTTGCCATAGTTTTTTTCTGGATCAAACACCTCCCAACGAGAAGCTGGAAATATATGTTTGTTTTTTTCATACCATGACTTTTCCATAACTTTACCGGCATGAGTCTAACAAAATAGTTAATATTAGATGAATCCAAATATTTTGTCCTTACTTCTTGGGTTTCAATACTTGCATCAAACACTAATCTTACATCTTCCTGCACATCAAAGTTAAATAATGGCCCACATTTACCTCGAGCTTTATTTATAATAAAATCATAGAACGTATAATGCTAAAAATCGTTAATCTTAAGACATACAATAGTAATTGATTTACATGTGGAATAATAATATCTTCTTTAACAAACAGCATATTATCGGTATGAACTCCTCTTAACTCATGTACCTGTAATCGACATTTTTCTAAAAACTTCGCTATGCTGTCTCCTTTTTTGCACTTTATAAAAAATGAATAACTAACATATAAATAAATCATCATGACAAACCTCAACTTGATAACGGTGTCCAGAACCATCCCAATAAGAATATGTTACAGTTATCATTTCCTCTTTCAGTTCTTCTTGCCTTTGCAACCATTCGGTTTTAAACTGTTCTTTTAACCTTATTTCTTCTTCTTCTCTTTCTTTATCAGGTAAAAATGAAGTATCAACTGTTGGATCCTTGCCAAATTTTTTAACTTTTCCTGTTTCCTCTAATATAATTTTAATTTTTGTAACTATTATTAAATATTAATCATTTACCTTGGCTATCTCCTCCTTCCTCTTCGTCCTCAAATGAAAAAGACAAAGTATTACCAACGCTCTTTTTCTTCTTCTTATTTTTACTTTAAGTTACATTAGTCCATTTCCTTTTATTTTTTTGAATTAGGATTACCTTGATTTTTTACTTATTAATCCTGACTTAGAATTCCTTTCCAGTTCATTTTTAATCCTTTTGAAATCTTCTAGTTTATATAATCCTACTGTGCTTCTTTTTAAATGATTTTCTATCGTTTCTACTTCTGTAACAAACTTATCAGCTCCTATCTTAACTTTATTATCCAATTCAATCTGTCTCTTTTGACTCTCAAATTCACTCAACATATCTGCTCTTTTCTTCTCCATTATCGCTTGACGATTACTTTCTGCTAGTCCGTTTAAATGATCCGACATTTATTACTATTATTTTATTTATGAGTTAAAAATGTGTTTTAAGTTTGGATAACAGTGAGTTACAAAAATTGTATTAATTCATTCAAAAATACTTGCCCATTCAGCTCAATTCAAAAATTGGGTTTTTATAAAGATTATCGCCCAAATTTTTATTTAGTCACTGTTTTAAAACAATGTTGGCAGTACGAAACCGAAATTTTTATTTTTAGCTGTTCGAATTCTTATAAGTAGTTTGGAGCAACTTCTACAGTTGAGTTATTTGTTTAAACTGTTTTTTAATATCTAATCCTTATATTTTGGCAGAGTTTATTCATAGCTTTACTCCTAAATGTATGGCTAAAAAATTCGAAAAAGAATTGGAACAATGTATCACAAAGAAGCATAAAAAAGATCAATAAAATCAATAAAATCAATAAAATCAATAAGATCAAAGCTGAGAATAAATTAGGAGGAATTGTGATTTTAATTCTGTCAATACTTTTTTAAGAATTTTGATTGAAAAATTCTCCATGAAATGCAAGAGCAAGAGTTGTTCCCTTGACAAATAAAACCTTGAGTTTTTAGATGAGTAGAAGTCTATTTTTCAACGACTTCAAATTTGGGCTTTTTTAACTTTTAACGTTGAGTTTTTAATTTTAAAGCCAAAAATTTAAAATTTAATGAAATTTTAACCCTTTATTAACTCTATGATTATCCCGAAGATTATTTATGCTTACCTCTCCCCTCTATTCCGCTCCTTATTCTTCTATTCCTTCATTTTATTAATTTAATAAATTGGTTATGGAAAATAAACATCCGAATTAATTCTATTCATAATAGTATAATTAAACTTTAATATATCTATATTTAAAATATAAAATAATATGGCTATTTGTTAATTAAATACCATTATTATAATAAAAATAGTACTTAAAAAATAATTTATTAAACTGCAAAAACTTAAAGTTACCAATTTACTTAGATTAAGGGAGAAGAAGTAAATAGTAAATTAAATAATCGACAACTCAGTTATAATACCCATAATAACAGTCATCTTCACTTTCCTCCATAGAATGCCATTGGTGTTCTCTGTAAGCTAACACACGTTTTCTTTCTTCAAATGATTGATAATCTGTACCAATAAATGGCTCTGAAATCATACTGTCCTTATTATCATAGCAATGTATAAAAGGATGTTTCAGTAGTTCAGTAGCACTAGATCTATCTTTAGGATCCGTGTGCAACATGTGCATTAGAAAATCAGCTGCCATATAAACTACTGATGGGGTATCACTAGAATTATGACTACTTGTTAGGGATCCGGTGGAGTGGTTATGATGTGAAAAGATAGAGTGACTAGGAGAATGGAAATGGGCCAAAAAGCTTTTTAGATGGGAAATAACACTTTCCGTAGTACTACTTCTAACCATATTACCACCCAAGTATTGTAGATCACAACCAGCGATATAGTGCTCTAACATAGTACCAATTATGATTCCCGCACTATAAATATCGATTTTGGGGGTGCATAACGAATCCGTTTCAAAAACTTCAGGAGCGATGAAACCTAGATAAATGATTAGATTTCTAAATATCGAACAACCAGTAATCTTACCTGGCGTGCCACATGATGGACAAAGAATTTTGCCATCACTAAATGTTGACAAACCAAAATCTATTAGAACTAAGTCACCATTTTCATCCGACATAAGATTACTAGGTGTAATATCCATATGAACAATTTGAGCTTTGTGGATGCCTTCAAGTGCCTAAAAATTAGTTAGTAAAAATAAATGATATCTTTAATCAACTACTCACTTCTAATAATTGTTTTGAATATTTTGCAACGGTTACTAAATCTATTTTCTCAAGCTTTAAAGGCTTAAGTACAGGTAATACTAAAACTTGGTGACCTTGATTGTCAGTAAAGGTATCTAACAATTGCACCACATGAGGTAAACCATGAACTGAGTTTAAGAACAAAAGTTCACGTTCAGCGTCTTTAATATTATACACTGTCTTAAAGGCAAGAGGTGAAAAATCACTTGCGCTAACTCCAAACTCGACTTTGGACATAGTTGTCTAAATAAAGATAGTTAATAAATATACATTTGATAAGGTCATAATAATCCTACCTCACGCATTGGAATAGTTTCATTAATAATGTAATCTTTTTTATGAGCTGATATTCGACGCTCGCAAGGAGCTAAATAGGCGTCAGATGTAATATACTCATTTTTTGTTTCATCTGATGGAGTAGGGATGCCTGCAGATGAAGAAGAGATATCTTCTAAATAAACTGGTTAGCATATGTGCTATTTTTTATTCAATTAATCCAAAACCCCAAAATAAAGTATTAACTTAAATTGAGTCTGGTTTAAGTAAAAGAGGTAAATTACCATCTGAATCCTCCTTGGCTGATAAGGGGGCAATCACAGATGGTATCCTTTTACGAGGACAATCCTTACTTAAATTACATTTGTCATCAGAACGAGATATCATAATTGGAGAACATATTGTTTTTGAACGAAATTCTTTTTTAAATAAAGAGTTCATCATACTGTAGTTTGATTTAGAGATAAGATTCATTAGTTGTGAATTTGAAATAAAGCTATTGATTTTATAACTGTTGATAAGATATTAACAAATAGGTAAGATTGATTGGAGTAAATAGTTAAATGAATTCTAATATTGTAAAAAATAATGTGAAAAAAGGGAATGAGTCACAAATTTATGGGTTTAAGCTGCCAGCTTAAAGGCCTAGTGTTAAGAATTAAAATGTTATCACAAATATATTTTTAGTTAATTTTTATTTAGCTTATGGGGATTTAGATGGTTGTTTGAAATAAATTTATTACTTTTTAACACTCGCTAAACCCTTTTGATTGGTTAAATTTGAAAATTATCCTAAAACTGTAATAAATTTGATAA
This sequence comes from Batkoa obscura, assembly GCA_030770535.1. Classification (NCBI taxonomy): domain Eukaryota; kingdom Fungi; phylum Entomophthoromycota; class Entomophthoromycetes; order Entomophthorales; family Batkoaceae; genus Batkoa; species Batkoa obscura. The sequence goes on along the minus strand of JASVEC010000057.1, from coordinate 84,341 downwards.
GGGTTTAGACGCTTAAAGAAGAATGATCGAAAGATTAGCCAAATCTTCTATATTTAGTATCCCAACTAAGTTTTTTGGCTTTAAAAGACCATTTTTCTAATATTAAATCAATATATAATATTTATGACATCATCCTTGCCCAATAGATAGCCACTAAATGGACTATTCTTCAAATGAACTCTTTTAAGGCCTAAAATATTACTTTAACAAGAACTTGATTATAGGCTTAATTTAAACTAATCAATCAAAGCTTCCAACTAATTTTCAAACTGATTTTAATTGATACCCCACTTTTTTCATTTCAATAAAATGTTGGGTGATCACTTTGTTTAATAGATAAAGACTAGCCAATAGAATCTATAACCTTTATCTATAAAGCTATGCTTTTCATATGCCATATGCATTTTATATCACGATATATGTTTAGGGCTTTTCTGAGGTTTTCTTTTTTCACTTAATTTTCTTTTCTTATCAGTAAGATGTTAAGTCAGGCTTTAAAAATACCATCTAATCAATTAAGGATAAGCATATTTATGAAATTTGATTGGCTTTATTTTATATATGATGAATTTTTTAGCTTGAATGAAGTTGGAATAGAAATGATTAAAAATTATATTTTATTGGTAGACTTCAAATCAAAATTTCTTAATATACTAAATAAAGGATGCTAAAATAATACGAGTAAAGCTATTAAATTTTATTAATAAAACTATTGTAAATAAATTAGCCTAATAATCGTTAATAGTATAATACATAATGAAACTAAATATACTATGATATATATATTAAATATATAATATAAAGGCTCTAACAATGCCAATTAAATAGACTCGATTTCTTTTCGATAAACTCAGCTATATCAAATGATTTACTATTATTCCCTTATCAAAGTTTAGGATAATTCAATCCCATGTTATTTATTACAGCTACGTAATGTCATAATCCCCTATTTAATGAAATCGTATTTTGTAATATAATTTCATTCGTCTTATTCTGCCTATTTATGTATAAGTTACTTTCACTAATCAAGTAACTTTTCGACATAAGTAAAACTTGAATAATATTTCGAATTAATGTGACTGTTTTTATCTGAATTTGTTTTGATAGATAAAAAAATAATATATTGTACTTTAACCAAATAGTTATTTGTTAGATAATGTCTAGTATATTTAAATGTATTTTGTACTTAATATGGTCGGAACCTTTTTAAGTTACTTGACAAATTAATAGAATGAACCTTAAATTTTATAAACTTACACCTTTTCTCAGATTGATTTCCCTGTATTGCGAAACTTCAACCTCGCTACTAGAAATTTAATTTGTTCTTTAATACTCCTTCTGATTCTAAATAACTGTCATGTTTATTAATTGAAAATTTAGAATAACTGTCATACCTTCAAACTTTTGAGAAGGATTTCTTAATTAAGTAATTTTAGTGTTAAATTGGATTTTAATCCAGAAAAATTATAAAATAATATTATGTCATAATTTTATAGTTACTTAACTTATTTGAAATTGAAACTATGTTATTTAAATCATCTATAGCACAAAAGCTATTATTTTTTTATTTAATGTAAATATAAATTTTAACTTTAAGATTATTTTTAATGGCTTTATTATGTAAATTTTTTATAATTTAGTAAATTTAGTATTATTTATGATTATATTAATTTTCTAGTAAAAATTAATAAAATAACTATAATTTAAATATCTTAAATACTAAATCAATAGTATACAACTGCCACATAATAAAATAAAGTTTATTAGACAATTAGCTAGTTTAAGTTAAATTTTATTTAAAATAACAGCATTTATAAAATCAACGTTATTTAAATAAATGGGGATGTTTTTTTTGGTTTCATTACTTTTCTGTTTTTTAAGCACTATTTGAGTAGAAGATTGTTGACAAAATTCTTAAACAAAAAAATACATCCCCAAATACTATTTTATATTTTAGAAAAGCAGATTGTTTTTAAAAATATTTTAATATTATTTATACACCAATTTTAATGTTATTTTAAATTTTATTAAATATATTTAATTGTTACTAAAAACAAATAAAAAAATAAAAATTTTAAATGACAAAACACTTATTGACAAGGTTTTAAAGCTTTTATTAATATTTTGTAAAAATTTGTATTTAAATTCTAATGTATATGTATTTTTATCTAATAGTTTTGATATATAAGTGTGTTTTAATTTCATCACTTTTTTCATCTTAAAGTGCTATTTGAGCAAAAAAATCGATAGAATTCTTAAACGCAACAATACATCCCCATATTTAATTATTTAATTAATTAATAATAATTGGATAAAAATAAATCTAAAGTAAAAAAAGCATATTTTTAACTAATATTAAATTAGTTAGATAAAATGCTTAGAATTTTTATAACTATTAAAATAGTATGATTTAAAAAATAAAAAGAGTAACAAAGCTAAAAAAACATCTATATATCAATCATAATATTGAGATGCACTTCTTTGTTCAAGAATTTTATTAATAATTATTTTAACCAAATAGCGCCTTGAAAAATGCAAAAAATGATGAAATCAAAAAAAACACTCACATATATTAACATTTTTTAATTAAAAACTATTATTAAAAGTTAGTGGGGGGTGTGTTTTTATGTTTAAGAATTTTACTAACTTTTCCGCTCAAATAGCGCCTGAAAGGTAGAAAAAGTGATGAAGCCAAAAAAACACCTCCAATGATATTGCTTTTTATAATGTTATTAATCAAAAATTTAAAAATAATAAGTCATAAGTTATTTTGAGCTATGTTTATAAATTTTGTAGCTGTTTTTGCTTTTTTACTAAAATATGGGGGTGTTTCTTTATGTTAAGAATTTTACTAACAATCTTTCCACTCAAATAGCGCTTAAAAAATGGAAAAATAATGAAATAAAAAAAGATATCCCCTTATATTATTTTGAAAATGCTTATATAAATTTTAAACATTTCGTAGTTGTTGTTTTCAGTATCATGATCTCTCAGTTGTGAAATCTGGTACTCAGTGTTTGGAGTCAAAAACAGCTATTTCTGGGTTGACTACACTATAAGTCGAAAGGTCTTAGTTTATGCGACTAAGATAGACTTGGATTATGAAGAATAGCACGTAATAGGCTACGGACTATGTAAGACAAATAGAATAAACAATACTAATATAAATCTACGTAAAATACTATTAAAAAAACTTCAGTGGCTTTATTAAATATTCGAGATATCAGGGAATAATTGAGTTAGAAAGCCTCAACTAACGTACTCTGTGAACTCTTTTATACTCTGAAAAGTATAAATATCAAAATGAGAAGATAATATGGGGATGTATTTTTGTGTTTAAGAATTTTACTAATAAATTTTCCGCTTAAATAGCGCTTAAAAAATGGAAGAAATAATGAAGTAAAAAAAAACACTCTCATATTGTTTGGGATGAAGCTAGAAATTCTCATAGCAAATCAAACTAAGAACGTGGGATTGATTTTCTCTGAACTCAAGAACACAACAGCTTAGGCGATTATTATGCTATAATTAACCATGGGACTGACAAAGCGATATTTCACACAGCTAAGCCTATAAATAACTAGATTACTAATAAGTTTTTTATTAATTTTATCAAAATTAATTAGCTAAACTTATTTAATTAAGTAAAATAATGCTTGAAAAAAGCTTTTGCTTTGTCAAAAAAATACAAACAGCTAAAATACATAATAAATTAAAGAATATATGGGGATGTCCGAATTAGCTTCATTCTTTATTCAATCTTTAAATATTTTGAATTTTAAAGACTGCTTAAAATTCTATAAAAACAGATTCTATTAAAAAATAGGAGTATCCGATACAGTTTTAAATTATTTTATTATAATTTATATTGTAACTTAGCTGAGTTTTTATTAAATTTAACAGATTCCCAGATTAGCAAGATTTTTACTAATACAAACTATATATTGACATTAATCAAAATTATAGTGCCCAAATAAATACATGTCTCCATAAAACTTCATTAGAAAATGAGGGTGTATTTTTTTTAGGAATCTTAGCACTAATTTTTGCGCTCCAAATAAATAGCGCTTAAAAAATAGGAAAAGTAATGAAACCGAAAAAACATCCCTAAATATTTACTGTTAACTACTTTATATATAGGCAATATTGCAGGCTTACTATCAAATAAATAAACTATTTTAATATTATAGTTAAATTATTAATATATCACTAATTTAATAAATAGCTTCATGGGAAAGGGTAGTTAGCCTTAAAACTATAATTAATCATGCTTATATAATACAAGCAATATAGTAATAATTTTATTTATTATCATAATTATTTGCTCTTTCGCTACTTATTAACTTAAATATTAATAATTTAAGTAACATTGACATTTGATAGTTGATTTTTATCATCCAATAAACTATTTAATTGCTTAATAAATACCGAAACTTTTAAATTTTATGTTATTTTTAGGATAAGCTGGAGTTATATTTTAATTTTCTAATTTTTTATAAACTTTATAACTTTAGTTGGGATTATGTCACTTTTTTTTTGATTTACCAGATACTGGATAATAATATAGTTTACTATTATATTTAACGAAATATAAATACTTTCTAATATTTTATATTATTAATATTTTTTTATACTTCTGTTTTTTTGTATTTTTGTGTTTAAAAATTTTACTAACAAATTTTCCGCTTAAAAAATGGAAAAAACAATGAAGTCAAAAAAAATACTCTTGTATCTTATCTGTTCATAAAATATACACAGATTTAAAAATCTAGAATTTGGTATAGTGTACCTTCCATATCAATTAGCAATGACCTATCAGCAAATACCCAAATATGAAAAAGAATGTTAATTTATTGATGGAAAGTATACTTATGTTAATTTCAACTTAAACATCTACTGTAAAGACAACTTTTTAGTGATAAAGAATCAAATCTTAAAGATTTTCTATGTAGTCAGTTTGCGAAATCTAATTTATTTAAATGAATTTTTCCTTAAAATAACCACCTTTACCTCTCTACCTTTACATTTATTATTTATACCTTAATCAATATTGATAATCCAAAAGCTAAATTTTAATCTGTCAATTGAGTAGTCCAATACGCCTATTGAATATCCCTTAAAATAAATTCTAGATGCTTACATGTCATAATTCAATGTGTAAATAAGCCCCCTATCAGACTATAAAAAAGCTTTGGACTTGATATTAAGGAATCGCTGAGCTAAATAAAATGATTTCCATTATCAGGATATTTGTTTTTTTAAACAAATTATTTGAAAGCTATAAGGCATCTAATTGTATCTTCACACCCTTTTAAGTCATCGGCTATGAATTCATTAATGTTTTTTGTTGGTTGATACCGTTCCGCAGTAGTTTTCTATTTCAAACTTTCTCCATTTGATACTGGATTATTAAGCTCTTTAGCTACATCAGGTACTTTAGAGTATATATAATATATCCCTATCATAGCTATACAGGGAAACATTATAGAGTCTGTCCCAGCTTCTATTAACACCATGTGCTTATTACTATTATCAGAATTTTTAATATCCTTTAATTTTGAGTTACTTTATATTTTATCGTTATTTTGAGAGGATTCAATAGCCTTAGTTATCAGCTCAGGCCCCAAGTCTTTTAAAATAATTTGTACTTTGTTTCCTTGAACTCCAATTAAAATGCCTTTATTTCCTGAAAAATACATATCTGGTTTTGTATGTGTTCCTTCTTTAGGCGTATGAAGAATTGTGTCTCTCTGCGGTCTTATTGCTAGTTTGGTCCTAGTATACTCAAATACTCTTAACGATTGAAGTATATATTCATTTACTGCACTTTCCTGGTTTGCATCTGTTTCAGTTGGTGTATGCGTAAAAATTTCTAATATTTTATTATCTTCACCATCTTGTTCTGGCTTTACAAATAATATGCCTTTAAGGAACTCGCACAGTTTTATGTTTTTTGGGCTCTTATTCACCAAAAATATTGTTTTGTCAATATCTTCAATTGCAATATTATATGGGGATGTTTTTTTTAGCTTCATTACTTTTTCCATCTTTTAAGCACTATCTGAACGGAAAAATTCTTAGTAAAATTCTTAAATACAAAAATACATCCCCATATGTTGTCAATTCGTTAATAGTCCATTCACTATTAGAATTTGTATTTCTAATCATTTTAGCTATTGGTTTATTCGGTTTAACTAAATTGGAATTAATTTGATGTCAACAAAATCTTTTCTTTATATCCTTTATTCAGTTATTTATTTTTAAAGTTGACATATTATACAGCTTACATAAAACCTATTTGAATTTTCTCTTACTTGAAGTTGGCAGTTGAGTCTTGCTTTGTAATCAGGTTGTAGTCTATTTTAAGTATCAATATATGGGGGTGTATTTTTGTGTTTAAGAATTTCACTAATAATTTTTCCGCTCAAATAGCACTTAAAAGATGAAAAAAATGATGAAGCCAAAAAAACACCTTCATATCACAGAAGCATAAGCTTTGTAATAAGAACTTAAAGCTTAGATGTAATAAGCGTATTTTTTATGAAATCCATCAATCAATTCTATCTGTAAAAAAAACAGATATAAGAGTAAAAAATTGTTATGGATAATACTGAGTTAATTATATAGTTTTTTTAGTGCTTGTTTCATTGAAAACGTCATAGAACGCCAAAGTTCATGTTACCAAAAGTTAAACGGATCAAGTTTTTTCAAGGAGATTGTTCACAATATATAATAAATTAATTGTTAAAAATCGATTATATTGTTATTCAATTTAAAGCTTTTAATATGATTGATAACTTTCATGAAATCATTATATGTATGTGAACAGCTATTAAAACGTAGCTAAAGAGCATACCAAATTAAGTTGACTTTGACTTTGACTTAAAAATATACTTAGAAATGAAAAAATTATAAAATTTTGTAAAAAATAAATAGTAATAGGTAGGAAAAATATTTAAAATTCAATAACTTTTAAACAACATTTACTGTAATTTGAAATTAATATTATCAAATTAATGTAAGATTTAAGTTTTTCAGCTGGAAATTAATCAATTTCAAAATTTATCCGAATATGTATATTTGACTTAATTGTTAGTAGTCATTAACACTTGATAGTATTATTAGTAAACTAGGCATTTAGACATTTAGACATTCAGAGCTTTTGTACCCATATTCGTATCGATACATTTGCTGTAACTGTTTAGAAAACATTATGGGAATGCTTAGGGTCTACAATTCTATATGTATTAAAAAATACTTGTAATTTTATATATCCTTAGTGTTTCATTAAATTTATAAACAATATTTTATTAATATTATAAAAACCAAATTATTAATGTTTCATTATTAAAATGATATAACATTAATGAAATCAATCAAGTAATAACCAACTAAATAAGATAAAACAAACGTAGACATACTTGGCTTTCATAATAAATAATTAGCAAATGAGGGAAAGGGAGGGAACAAGTAATTTCAACTCAAACTCAATGAGAAAACCTGGGCAATTTGAATTTAAGAAAGGGACCAATCAATTTCGTATCTTAATTTTAAAGGGATTGAAAAAAGTAAAAAAAGAAAGTTGAGAGTTTCAGTTTAAGAAAAAGTAAACTTGATAGAATGAATATTAATATATTAAATAAAGAAATAGCTTTTTAAACTTTTTAAAATTTTATTGTATCTTTATATTAATTGATTTATTAGATTTCATTTTAATTAATATGTTCAACTATCCATTATTAAATTTATTGCTATATTTTAACCTAATAGTTAATTTAAAAGCCTTCAATCTGACCTCAAAAAATAATTTAGTAGCTTATTGGGGTCAAAATTCATACGGAAATAGTGAAGAAGCACATAAAGATTCTCATGAGAGACCTATGTCTGACTATTGTAAGGATCAAACTTATGATACGATTGTAATCTCCTTTTTAATTAAATTTAATGCCGAGATAAAAAATGGGCATCCAGTTTTAAACATGGGTAAACATTGTTCTAAAAAATTCCCCAATTCCCTTCACCCTTATTGTCCAGAAGTGGCTGCTGGCATTAAATATTGCCAAAATCAAGGTAAAAAGGTGCTTTTATCGATGGGTGGATATGCTGGTGATTACACTTTAAAGGACGACGAATCAGCTAAAAACTTTGCTCAAAGGGTTTGGGACTTATATTTAGGTGGCAAAACAGACCATCGACCCTTTGGAGAAGTAGCTTTAGATGGTATTGATTTGGATATTGAAAAAGGACCTCCAGAATCATATGCTGTTTTTAGTAATAAATTGAAAGAAATTATTGATGGTCAAAAAGAAGAAAATAAAAAAGAATATTTTATTACTGCAGCTCCACAGTGCCCATTCCCAGATCAATACTTGAAGAATGTATTAGAACATGGCTGGTTAGATGCTGTATTTGTACAATTTTATAACAATGAATGTGCAATTGGTAAAGATGGATTTAACTTTGCAACATGGGATGGTTGGGCAAGATTTGCGTCCAAAAATAAAAACGTAAAGATATTTCTGGGAGCACCAGGCGGCCCAACAGCTGCCTCTTCTGGTTACTTAAATTTCCAAGAATTAGAGCCAATTATTAATGAAGTTAAAGAAAAGTATCCTTCGTTTGGAGGAGTTATGCTATGGGATATTTCTCAAGCGGATCAGAATATATGTCCAGATGTTAAAAAAATCTATTCAGCAGCTGTTTCGCATCTTTTAAAAGGAGAATATGAGATTAAGCAGCCAGGTAATAATAAAATTAAAGGCGAAAAAGAATCTGAGGACAAAGAAAAAAAGCCTGAAAAAGAAAACAATGAAAAAGAAAAAAAGCCTGAAAACCAAGAAGCTAAAAATAATACCGATAGACTACCCAAGAAAGATCGTGGTATTTTAAATGATGAATTGGCTAAAAACAGAATGCCAGATTCCTCATTAATGGACTTAGTTGAAATACCAAGTGAAGAGGAGATTTCTATGAATAATAATGAAAGTGGTAATGAAAATAAAGATTCAACTAAAACTTTAGAAAAAACACCGAATGATGAAAAAGGCCAAAGCACTAATGAAACTGATGAAAAACAGAAATCGGAAGATAGTAAAAACACCCCTGAAAAACCCAAAGGAACTAAGGATGCCCCTGAAAAATCTAAAGAAGATAAAGATAATTTAGAAAATTCCAAAGAAAAAGAGGATGCCCCGAAAGATGACAAGCTTGAAGAAACCAAGTCATCAGGCTCTGTAAATTCTACCATTACAGCAGAAAATTTACCAAAATTTACGAATAATAGATCCTTAATAGTTAATGCTACTAAACCCAATTCCTTGAAAAATAGTACTGAGGATAACACTATGTTAGCTGAAAATATTAAAAAGCAAATAGAGATGATGAAAAACACAACAGATACTTCAAACAATTTTGGTAAAAATTCTACTGAGTTAAATCAAAACTACAAAGCAAATTCAACTTCAACTATTCCGCAAAATGAGACTAATACAACGAACATCGAAGAAAAAGAAAGTAAGTTTAATTCTACGAATATTGTTGAAAAAGAAGCTGCGAAAATAGATTTAAATAAAACAAACTCAACATTATCATCAAATAACGCCCATAATACTACCATTACTGATAAAGATAAGCCTAAAGTAGATTTGAGTAAAAGTAATTCCACTGAGATAGCTAGTGGTAAAAACAATACCAATATCAATACTCAAGGAAAAGAGAATGAAAAAGTGGATCTAAATAAGAACAATTCAACTGAAGTAGCTAAAACAAACTCAACAATTAATCTAGCGAAGGAAAGTGAAAAAGTAAATTTAGATAAATACCCTGTTAATCAGCCTCCTAAGCTACAGAATGAGGCAAAAAACAATAGTACAATGGCTCCACTAGCTGCTCAGAATAGTACTACCATGGCAACCCCAACTACTCAAAACAATCTTAAAGAACCAAACCAGCAGGACCATCCAGATGAATCAAATAAACTCAAGCAAGCTGAAACACCAGTTCCTAATCCTGAGAATAAAAACAATACTAATAGTACTAGTAAGGGAGATTTGGACAACTTGAAAACAAAGTCGGTTAGTTTAAACGAGAACACTAGTTCTACAGATAAAGCTAATTGATTTTATCCCCCACTGTCCATTATAATTTTTGTAAAAATTTGTATACTATTTCATAAATTAATTTAGTTCGAAAATAAATTTTAATATTTTGAATAAGTGATATCCTTAAATTTACTATTTAAACAGCCTTTATTTATTACTTATTAGGCTAAAATTAAAGTTGTTATTTAAGTATAAAAGGCAACCTTTATTCAAGTTTAAAAATATTAATAAAAAGTAGAAAAAGTAGAAAGAGAAGTGTTATTTTCCTCGTCCTTATTTTTACTATTGCTCATCATAGGACTAAATTCTATGCTATCTTTCAGGTTTAAATTGGTTTCCCCTTTAGTAGATAGCCTTGTAGATTCACTAAAATGCAAACTTAAACTTGGACTTTGGTTACTGTTAAACGATGTAACATTTATAGAAGATTTTAAATCTAAAAAGTCTTCATTTGCCCTTAAATCTATTTTTTTAGCTACAGTATCACTCTCTTCGATCCCGTTAAGTACCCCTTTTTCGCCCTCTAAGCAATAATATTAATTTAAACACTGTACAAAATAAACTTACTATTTGTATCTGAAACCGAACTTGATAATTTTGCCATTTTAGTAGGCGGAATATTAATTTGATTAGGTTTATAATTGATTTCAGTTTGAGTGGTAGCAGATGCATCACTATTGTCTTTTTTAAATATCACACTTATAGATGATTTTCCACGGTTGAATATACCAATATTCTTTAATATTAAAAACTATAAAAGGGAGTTTATTATAAATAAGATGTCTCATTTAAATTACTTTATTGTTTTTCCTTTTATTTTTTTTAGTACTATTCCTAATAAACCAGTTAGATTTTTTATTTTAGCTAAAGATTCAAATTACATTTAATGATTTGAATTAGTTTCGTTTAATTTATACCTTTATAGTTGAGCTTTAAATGCATTTATTTTATAATGCATCATCCTATCTTAAATATGATCGGATATTAGCCAAACTGTAAAAGTTAAAATGTCAGTTGTTTATCAGCAAAATAAAATAGTATGGTCATTGTTTTGCTTCATCCAATTTAAAACATAAATTAATATTAATAAAGAATAATAATTAGAAAAGAATAGTTTATTTACTGCGGGTGATTAATTATATGTAATATAAAGGTTATACATAAAAGCGCTACAATATCTTTTGAGGAAGAGAATACAATCAATATAATCAACTTTTAGAGAGAGAAATATATTCTATATAACACATACAATAGCTTATTGAAACATAAAATAATTTGGAAATAGATTCATGTTGTCAGGCTCCGAATTAGATGGATTAGTACTATTAAATGTGTTACTGCTACTTTCCATTGGAGGGTAATAATTATTGTTATTTAAAATGGGCACAAATACTTGGTTGAATGGAAGATTTAATAATCCAGGATCCATACCTGGATAATAATTTTCTCCAATCATATCTAAAACGTTACCTCCATTATTCATTACTATAACATTGTTTTGATTAATTATAGGGAGGTTGGTCTGGCTTACATCTGATTGCAGCAATGGATTTGTAAATTGAGTTTTATCTAGGTCTCTAGTTATAGGCGTACTCGGTGTGTTATGTCGAGCGCTTTGTTTTTGGAATGCTTTTTCCTTTGTATTTATAGTTTGCTCCGAAATTGGACTTTCCTGCTTTAACTCGCCTTCACTATCGTTTGATGAGTCTAAATCTTCAGTACTCTTTCTAGATTTAGGATTCATAGAAGAACCTTTAGACATATGAAATGGACTAGGATTTCGAACCCTCTTTTTAATCACATTAGAGTAAAGGTGAGGAGGCCTTGGACGATTATTCATCTTTTTAAATAACCCACACGGATTGCAAACTGGCTCACCACTATCGATATCCCGACGCCATAAAGCTGCTTTCTTAGTTTTACAGTGGGAACATACTAAGGCCCTTGGTTTGTATGCTGGCTTCTTGGAATCTTTAGCTTTCTTTAAATCTATTGGACGATGCTTCTGATGGAGTTTATAATACAGGCCACAGGCATTACACAGCCTTTGATTATCTGGAGTTCGCCTCCATAAAGGCGTGCTGGTAGCGTGACAATTAAAGCAACAACGATCTTTTTCACCTTCTGACCCAGAAAAGGTTTCTGTTTCTGCAACTTTAGATTTATTAGCAGATTCTGAACGCTGCTGTGCTTTTCGCTTCTCCTTCTTATTCTCTTTTTTGACCATTAAGCTATTGATGGTTTTCTTTTCTTTAATAGCTGATTTTTTCGGTGTAATATCGTTTAAAGCAGTATTGGATTCGCCATTGTTAGTAGTATTTGAATCATTTTGTACTTTGTTTGCTGTATTTTGATCTATTTCATTCAAAGGTAGAGACATACTATCCAAGTTAAACATTGAATTAATATCTTGATTAGGGTTGGCGCAGCTACTTGAATTAAAAGGTTGTGGATTAAATGAAGAAGGATTTGGCAGCTGGTTCAAACTTTGAAGTAATAAAGAATTCATTAAGATTTGTTGATTATTATAATCTGGAGTAAACATTGTTGATAAATTATTTACTGAATTTAATAAATTATTATTTAAATTGTTTTGTGAAATTGCTGATAACGCTTGTTGAAGTAATTGTTGATTATTTGTAAAGTCGAAATTCATGGTGCTATTATTCATGTTCATATTTGATTGAGTAGGCATAAAAGAAGTGGAAATTTGTTCTTCACTAAAGGTATTTTTTGTATTAGCCAGAGGTTGTTCTGGAATAACTGGATTTATGCTTTGATGTGTTACCAAATCCTTTATAATTGGGTTAATAACTGAATCTATTGTAGGTGAACCCTGATACTCATTTATGTTGATATTTAAAGGGAGAGGTCGAATACCATTTGAGTCATTAGCATTAAGCCTTTGGATTTTATTTTTATATATTGGGGCTTTGATTTTAATTTTATTGTTTTCTAAATTCTTAGTAGCATTGAGTGATATAACTTGAAATTTTTTAATGCCATCATGCTTATATTGTTGAGTTGACATTACTTTATTTCTAATATGAAACAGCCGAAGTGAAGCATTCTCTAATCGATAACTACAATCCAACTCATCTTTAACTTGATGAAAAAGCTGACTAAAATGACATAATTCTAACGAGTCTAAACCACTACTAAAGATAGCAAAAGATTTCTGGTATTTAACTTTCAAAACAGGTGCCATAAATTAAGCTCTATCTATAGTATAGGTACTAGAATGAAGTAAAAAAGATTTTGAAGTTAAACAAGTAACTTTCTTCAAAATGGAAACTTTGATAAATTTCATCACAAGTATAGCCAATCATGTCATATTAATTTTGTTTGAAGTTTCGCTTACCAACCAAAGGTGAAAAATTAAAATAACTAATCCAATATAAATGTTAAATTTATTCACAATTATCTGATGCTGTGGATAAAATTATCTGATGATTTTAGAATTCAATCCTATCAGATGGTTTAAGCCATGAAATTATCTGATTAGTTTGAGTTTCTAAATTAAGACTCAACTATTGGCAGTATTCTTTACTAATCACAATTAAAGTTGTTTATCTAATTAAAATGCTCAAATGTTTTATCTTCATCTTTTATTGATTGATATCAATCTGATAATTAGCCTTATAAAAATAATTTTGATTTATTTCATCTGAGTCATACAAAATAATGATTGGATTATTATTTTAAGTTTATTAAAAGCAATTTTTTGACCAAAATAATTTATAAGATAACAGCCATTAGCTAAAAGCTATGGTTAGATTCTTTTATCCGATTGTAGCATTAGTGATACAAATAGTTTAAGATACTAATTATCATATCTTACTATTTTAATTAAACAAGGTTTAGTAGTAAAATGAACAATTATAAACAATTATAGACAATTAGTTTTTGATTTTGGTTATATAAAACAAGTGAATTTTAATTGACTATATAAAAAAGAATTTACCCTTAATGCAATAACATTATCCATGCTGTTCAGTTTTAATAAATTATAGGGTACTTTTGTATTTCTTCAACATGTTTCTATATTCTTGCTTTAGCTCCATACAATTTCAAGTTCATTTAAGCGATTGTTAGCTGCCTAATCAACTGATTAAAAATTAAAGCTTACAAGAATAAAGCAAGAATAAAATAACACCTATTTTAACTATTCTAAAAGAAATCTGATAATTCAATTACAAATCAGTAATAAAATTTTATAAATACTCATGTATAAGTTATTTATTTGATTATTGCCTTTAATAAAATACAAATTATTTAAATGAATGTCTTTTTTAATTAACTCTATACAATATAATCCATGGCCCAAAAGCCTATATATTAGACTTGTAAGGCATTCATTAATTTGTATTGAGTAATTGGGATTAGGTTAGTTACTCTAATCTATAAATTAGCCTAGTAGTTAATATATACTATAAAGCAATAAAAAGAAAATAAAATTAGTATATATAATAATAAAATTAAAGGAGGATACTGCACTTTATAATAGTTTGGATTACTTGGGATAAATATAAAATAGCTTTCAAAAAGATTGAATATTTCTTACAATACATAAATTGTAAAATATATATACGTTTTACTAAAAATGTATGAACAATTCTTTTAATAATCTCTTGTTTAGTTTTTAAAAGAATACTCTTAAAAAACAATCCTACCATTTAAACAATCTAATCTGACAAGACATGTTGCAATCAAAATACTCTTAATTTATAGTCAAATTAAACCGTTTAGTTTCTGATTGTATAGATAGAAAGTGCTATAAAGCAGGATAAAACAATCGATTGTACGGGAGCGTTATTTTTTGTTGATTATTTATCCACCTTTAACATAGGTAAAAACTCAAAAAAATAAGCAGACTCTTAAACGGTCAAGAAGTATAGTTGAGTAGGACAGTTTTTCAAAAACCTTTTCATCAAGAACTTATTTCTTATGCCATAAAAGCGTTAATAATAAATTTATATAATATGAAAAATAAAAATCTTGATAAAATACAATTTTTGATGCTCCTAAGTGATATTTACTAAAGCATTTCAAATCAAGAACTGTTTGAAATTTTACTTTCAAAAGTTAAGTTTAACTGTTTTTTTAATCAAATTGATACTTTTTTGGTTGTGACTCATTTTGTCCAAAAATTACTACAAAAAGCCACCTTATTTAATGGTGCATCCATACACAAAACCAAACAACATACACACACAATTACTAAATCGAAAATCAAAAAATGTTTGCTTTAGAAGTTAAATTTATATTATCTAAGCTTATGCTTTATCATATTAAATGTCAAATAAAGAGTGATTAAGCTTATAGCTATGTATTTCTATTAATTTATTCCTAATTATTGCTGGTATACAAGGTAACCAATACAAATATATATAAGATGTATGAGTTTTATATCTTAACCACGTTAATAAGATTTATAACAATACATCTAAACAATACTTTCGTGGCAAAATTGAATAAGAAATAAGAGAGATGATTAATTAATAAAGTATTGTCACAAACTCATTGAAATGTTGAACTCTTTTAATTTGATGGATATATAATTAAACAAATTTAAACTTTACCTTGCATATATATTTACAAAGCATAAGCTTGTTTTATGTTTATATTAATCTTAAGAAAGTGCGTATACTCCTTTTTCCGTTGTCTTTTCTAACAAGTATTGTATTTTATGTGCATAATAAATACAGCCTAATCTAGTACAAACTATTTTGTACTTTAACACCCAAACTACACTTTACTCAGTGATGCTGACAAAAAAGAAAAGTTGGTTCTTAATTCCATCACCAAATATATTAATATACTTAAATTAACACTGCAGTATGAAAACCATTCCATAATGTTATTTTGTTAAACTTGCTAACGTGCGTAAATAACCCAAAATAATCCTTTTGTTAAAAACATTTAATGTTAAAGTCTTTTCAAATAGTCATCCCTAAGGTGATGTTTATTAAATCAAAATATCATTCAAGATTTGCTCAAAAGTAATTCAAACTATTAATAACTAGGCTAATATTTGGGGGTGTTTTTTTTCTGGCTTCATTACTTTTTCCATCTTTTAAGCGCTATTTGAGTGGAAAAGATATCAGCAAAATTCTTAAACACAAAAATACATCCCCATTTATTGATAGATTTAATATTAATATTTTCATTTAACTGAAATAAATTGACTTATGGGCCTTGGGCTAAAATAGTTAGCCAAAATAGGAAATAATTTAAATTACATTAATAAATTCAACTAATAAATGATAAATAAAGAACCACTCAGTAATACATAAAACTGATACTAAGTTTTAAGAATCTAGATGCCTTTGAAAACCTTGCATTGCATCTTCTGTATACCAGTAAAAGTATGATTCATATATTAGAGATGATTTTCTTTTGATTATTATATTACAATATAACTCCTCTACTATAATTTTAAGCTGAATAAACATAAAATCAAGTATTGATCCTACACTAGGAAATGTAATCAATTCATAACTATTGCACGAACGCTTGTTAATAAAAAATATGAAAAAGCCTACTTGTTCTAAACGAGATAAGCTTTCGTAGAAGTTTTTATTTATTAGTCAAAAAAATTAATCAATATTACATAAAGTTTTGAGTTGAGTGAAGATAAGGGGATGATTGAACAAGACAAATAAAGAATTTGATAGGGAAGCTGTAACAATTAAAAGGACTTTGAAATAACCTAAAACTATAGCTGAAGAATAAGTGGTTGGTTCATTAGCTGTATAATAACCATCTATGATAAATATAATGGCTGCAGGAAATACAGTTATGGTATGGATAAAAATAATACTCCAAAGTCTAAATGAGGTATTGGTTTGATTGAATAAAGTAGCTCTTTTGTTAAGCTGAGAATCGAACGTTGCGAAATGATTAAAATCCCTACTTCCTCTAGTGATATACAAAATTTTAATGTAACAATAATTAATTAATATAGCACCAATAATTAAACAGAAAGGCAAGCAATAAAAAGCAAAAGTTGATAGACTAGAAATATTAGGATAAGCATGAGCTAAAAATCCATAAGGAGATAGTCTAATTTCCGTTTTTACCGCAAGGGTGATATAAGAAGAAGTATAAATCAAAAAGCAAGCAATTGGGATTAATATTAAATATTTTGGATGTTTTATATTCAAAGTGACGGTTAATCTTACAATAGCTAACGAAGAAGATAATATAGTAGTTAGAAAAGGCCAAATCATTTCTAATGTTCCGAGGATCTGCACCGCTATTAAGTTATTATCTGGATCATCTTTATTAACCAAATACATTATTGAATAAATAATAAGCACAAGTAGTGGTAACATATCAGCTATACATAACAATATAATATAGATAATATCTCGGCTTCGATTTTTAATTCTAGTAACTAAATATAAAATTAAGGCCCCACTTAATCCCAGCAGTATAGCAAAAATACTAGCTATAATTTTATCGACTTTAATATACATCCCTCAATCCCTGTTTATCAAGACAATTTAAAAAAGTAAAAAAACAAAAAAACCGATTGTTGAAAAGTTTAGTTATAGTATGTATTTATTTTATACCATGTTCCTTTTTTATTTTACTAAATCCTGGTAACATTAAATAAATTATTTGTTCTTTCTTTATTTGTAGAATAATTTGAATTTCCACTTGTTTTAGTAATTGTAATTAATAGCTGTTTTATAGCTTGTTCTTATCAATGTGAAAGTTTAGCTGATTTTATAAAAGAGTTTAAATATCAAATATTTATTTAAGATAGAATTGATGCTTATATTTATACTGGTTTATAAATATAACTTGATTACCAAACATACGTAAACTAGATATATCATTTTACATCAACTCAATATGGTCACTAAAATTGATTGTGTTTAATTATATTATTCTTAGAATTACTAAAAGTTAATTTGTTGAGTTAATTTATTGTTTTCCTATTTCTATTTTAAGAATGTTTAAATAAAATTGAGTTGACTACTATAATATTAGGTCAAAAATATAGCAAATTTGGTCTTTGGGAAATGTTAAAAGTCAAAATCCTTTATAATTATTTTTTTGTTTTTTGTTTTTATTCCAGGAAAGCTTTTATAAATAAACTCAACTAAGTATTAATATATAGTACTTTGATTATAATTCCTAAATTAATGTTCCTTTTAAATTATGTAGACATTTGAATCTAACACGTTTATAACAAATTCTTAAAGCAATGAATATTATCAAATTATTATACCAATATTTGGCTTTTTATGTAATTTATAGCAAAGTTAAATAGTATTATAAAAATAGCATGCCCCATCTTTTTAATTCCGATAAAATAATCACGTTTCCCCAATAATCATCTATGCGACTTTACCAAGTACGACATACAATTAAACTTTGAAGGTACAAGTAACTGAATGTTTAAAGAGTATCTAAATAGTAATAATATAGCTATTTAGATTAAAAATACTTACCAAAAATTTAAATTGGCCAATGAAAACGCTTAGGATTGAGATAACTATTGTTAGTTAATTTTGAAGTTTGAATCAGTTTGTTTTTAAAATCTAGATCTTATGTAAGTTTTTCGTTTTTACAAAAATATAATTTCAAAATAAAAAACATTCTGTTTCATTTATATTTCATTCATTTTAATATTATTTTTATTAAATTGTACGTTTTATAAAAAAACATATAGTTTTTTAATAAAAATCTAAAATTTTAAACTTAATTATGTTAATTGTTAGCTAGTCTATAATTTTATGAAATCCAGTATTTAATAGAATTAAAAGTTTTTTTAGCTTAATTAGCTGGCTATAAGCTAATAAGCCATAGTTTATATAATTAAAATAGATTTGAAATATAAATAACAATATTCAATAAGCTATAAGCTATAAACTATATAAAACAAATAAAATAAAAGATATGGGGATGTATTTTTTTGCTTGACGGTTTTACTAACAATTTTTCTGCTCGAATAGCGCTTAAAAAATCAAAAAGGTGGTGAAATCAAAAAACATCCTCGTATGTTTCTAGCTATACTTAACTTTAGATTTGAAAATTATATAATTTTTTTAGTAGATATATTGAATATTATTCAAGTTTTGAAATTTCGGCTTAATTAAGACTAGGAATTAACTATATTATTTTGTGCAAAGCTCTACTTTTAAAAATTGTTATTATTTAGAAGCTTTATTATCTAACTTATTAAAAATGATACTAAATTGGAGCATCATTTTAAAAAAAAGGAAGTATATATATTATTTGTGAATTTAGAAACCAATTAATTCGCCTGATTAGCTCAGTCGGTAGAGCATGAGACTTTTAATCTCAGGGTCATGGGTTCGAGCCCCATATCAGGCTTTCTTTTAACTTTAAACACAATATGGGAGTGTTTTTTTGACTTCATTACTTTTTATATCTTTAAGCACTATTTGAGTGGAAAAATTATTGGTAAAATTCTTAAACACAAAAATATATCTCCATATGATTATTTGACTTTATTTTTTATTAAAATTTTAGTATAAGAAAAGCACATTATATAAATATTATAACCCATTATATTAACTTCAGTAGCTATTTATAATAACCTAGAGGTTATGGAATTTTATAATAAAATAGAATAAAAAAACATCATTAAAGTTTATTATTAATAAACTTAATCAAGCAATGTGTAAAATTAGTGCTTTAAAGGAAACAGGAAATAAAAACTAACAAGTGTGAAATATGATGGTTAGTGGTTGGATTCAAAATCAGTTCTTGCTTCATTGACTAGTGTAAGTCGAAAAGTCTTAGTTTATGTGACTAAGATAGACTTGGATTATAAAGAATACCACACAATAGGCTACAGACTATGTAAAGCAAATATAATAGACAATACTACTGTGAAATCTACGTAAAACACTATAATAAAAATTTAGTGGCTTTATTAAAGCCACGATATCAAGGAATAGTTCAATTAAAAAGCCTTGAGTTACTATGCACTGAAATATCTTTTATACTCCAACAAATATGAATATCAAAACCGGAAGATAATATCCTTCGGAGTTACATGACAGATAATTCCCATAGTAAATCAAAATAAGAGCATGTGATTGACTGTCTCTGACTTTGAGAACACAACTTAAGTGATTGTTATGTTATAGTCAATCATAGAGCTGACAAAGCGATATTTCCCAATAATCTAATATTAACTATTCAAAATAATTAAATTTTTAATATCTAAAAAATCAAATGTCAAGTTTTTTAAAGTAATATTTGATTTTATATTTACTTGTCTTTTAAATTATACTTATTTATAAATGTTAAAAAACTTTGTAAACTTTATAAAAAATAAATATATTATAAAATATTAGCCAGTTGATTTATTGACTAATTTTTACACTATGGAAACTACTTAAATTGCTTATAAAGACGAGGTATTATTAAAATTAAAATTAGAATTATATTATATTTATGTGTAATTAACTTACTATATTTATGTATAATTAACTTGTTGTATTTATATATAGTCAATTTATTATTTTTATTTAAAACCATTATAAAAACTTTTAGTTCCTAATTACAAAAAACATTATGTTTTAAAGCTTATTTAAAAACCATAATATGGGAATGTATTTTTTCGTTTAAGAATTTTACTAATGGTCTTTCCACTCAAATAGTGCTCGAAAAATAAAAAAAGTGATGAAGTCAAAAAACTATATTTTTTATTTACTTGTGTAAAATAACTTAAGGAGAGCTATTTTATTACTCTAAGTAAAAGGTATTTTAATGGCAAAAAAATATAAAAAAACAAGTTATTCAGTACACTGCAAAGGCAAAAGTGAGAAATACCAAAAGGAATAAATAAACAAAAATCAATCAAATATTCCATCTATTTTGTGTTTTTACCAATAAAGCGGATTAAAAGCCATTTTAATAATGGGGAAATAGTTTCTGGTTCCTTTTTGAAGTACATCTAAAATAAAGTATAAGTTCCATATAAAAAATTATAAAAAAATCAATACCATAGTTATACCAGATGCTATCATAAAAAGAAAAGATTCAAAATGAGGAATGTAGAAAATCCAGTCTTTTTTGTAAAGTATATGGTAAAAGGAATCCAAAGCTTTAGGTGTAGTATATAGAGCCAATTCTGCTCTTCGGCTTGGCTTTTCAACTAATACGCTTGCTAATCCAGATATGATACCCGCAAAGTAATATATGTACTTGTTATCTTTTATGTTATATTTAGTTTGTAAAGCATGTGCATTACATATCATAAATTGATATGTTGAAACTAATATAGCTAAAAATGCGCTTGAACGGATAGTTCCATAAAAGCATCTCTTTAATATCTCTGAAGGGCTAAAATTGTCATAAGAAAAAGTAGTAAAAACCGAAAATATAGTACCTTCTTTTAAAATTGTTAAAACGTAAAAAAATAGCAGGAAGAAATGTAAGGCCAGCATAAATGGGAGAAATCATCTTAAAAACCAAAATTAAACGATTTAACAAGGTATAATTACATGATGTAATGTTAGGATGATACGCTTTACAAGGCAATGTAATAGGACTATCGTCTAAATTCTTTAAAATATCTAAATTTTCTGCCGTTACATTCATTCCTTCAACCAAATCAGTTAAATGGTCAACGTCGATTTTTTGACCTCTTACAATTTTTCTATTAATTTGTAGTATTGAGTGAGGAATCAAAGCGTGTCTTATCATAAACTTGTAAATAGAAGGATCTAAAGTCTCAAACTGCATTACGTAAGAATATAAAATTTGAGCAGTTGAAAATGTAAATAAGATCACATCACCATAAGGTATTCTTAATAAATTTTTCGAATATAAACTGTGATATATGCTTTGAGCAGCCCTATATAATTACTTAGTTTATCATATTTAAGTTCCTGTTTCGTTACCTCATGCTCAATTGGTGCGAAAAACTTATTCTACGATCCTTCCTTTCCCATAAAACAAAAGCTCCAGATAGAAAGCCTATATTATGAAGTTATTACAAAACCAAATAAAATCAATTATAATACCAGATAAAAAATTTGCATATTTCTTATCTTTTATATAAAAGGGAAGGACTCTAGATAAAGTATTCCAAGACAAAATAAAGTTCGAAAAGAACAACCCAGAATTACGAATATCTTTATTGTATATATCTGATAATTTTAAACTACATATATTTTAACATTTATTAAGTTTAGTTCCACAAATGGAGTTTACCCTTTTCCTCTATTAGTTAAACTTTTCAATAGAATATTAAATGTTCCTCTTATCCCGACAATAATTAAAAATATTTCTTTTATTGTTAAAATATAAAAATAAAAATATATTAATTTATTATAGTATTAGCTTCGTTTATAGCGTTACTTATAGAATGAATCCCAGATTGCTTTATTATATTTAAAATATATTTCAGATCCAGTTTAATCTTGTCTTGTGGTTGTTCAATTTTATCTATGTTTTTATTCTCCATTATTGTTTAAAAAGTAATAAATTTAATATATATATGTGTAGTTTATATATTGAATTAAATAATAATTTTTCCATAATTTGAGCTGGATAAATTTATTCCAATATATCCTTTTATTTGCATATGGTGTGGGGTGAGTTGTTATACTTTTTGCTTTTGTGCCGTTATTTCAATGTTATAGTCATAATTTACCATAAATTGTTCCTATAGATTATTGCCTTTAATGTCAATTTATAACAGGCATTTTAAAATTTTTGCAACTTTAGATTCAACTAAAATTATTTCAATAATCCTCTTAAAACTCTATTTCATCTAGAAGGAAGAGAAAATAAAGGCTTTAAGGATTTTTTTCTACAAATTTAAAAGCATTTTATGAACTCACAAATGGTTCGAGAAGCTAATAGTAATATCATTTTCATATATAATAGTTGCTTCATTTGGTTTGTTTAGCTTATAGGTCTCCACAGCCACAGGCTTTTATAGTGATGTCTTGTTCCAGTATTTATCCATTTCTCAAGTAAATTAAAATTCAAAAAGACCCTAGTTGAATTCTTGAACAAAAACATGTTCTTGTTTTAAAAAAAGCTGAATAGCTTTGACAAAGAACTGAAGAGGGTTCAACTTTTAATGACTTTAACATACAACTACTTCAATTCTAATGTGACATTCTAGGCCATTCATTTATGGTAGAAAATATCACAAGTAACATACCAAAATTAAAGTAGTTATAAAATAAATGGGTTAATTTATACCAAAGGTTCAATTTTTATTTCAATTTTTTGTAAATTAAAAATAAACTAAAAATAAATCACAAATTGCTTTTTCTCAGTTAAAACTAATCCTATATTTTACATTTAAATCTAAACTAAGCTAGAATACCCTTTTCTTAAAAATATTAGTAGGCTTTCAGAAGTTAATGATAAGTTATTTTACCTGCTTTTGACAAATTAATATAGACAAAAAGTAACTTTAAAGAGATGAAAGAGATAGTTGGTAAATTAATGCGAAATAATGACAGAACATTACAAATAATCAAAAACGTTTTTACAAACTTCATAGATTATTCTAGTAAATGTTTTATTACATCAAAGCTCTTTATTTCGTATATTACTTCCAATAATGGATGCAGTTGTTTAATTAATAAAATAAAGTTTAAAAGTATTCCAGCTATATTAAAAACAAAATGTCTTCCGTTTACTAATAATTAGTCACAAATTCTTGAGAGTCCATCAATGGTTTTGTAAGAAGATGCATCCTATTTATAGTTTAACCAGGTTCTAAAATTCATCTATATTATTTAAAATTGTTAGAAATGGATGACCATTAAACATATAACTTTTAAAGGAATGGTCTTAACTTCAAACAGCTAGTGTTAATTCAGCTCTATTTCAAATATATATATTGTGAGCAATTACGTGCCAATAGTAAAGAACTCAATTAATCATTTATAAACTATTATTTAATTTAGATCAAGAGCTTTTAATAAAAAAATAAACATATGAAATAAAGTCTATATGGAAATTACAGATTAAAATAGGATGGTATTGTTGAAAATTACTGCAAATATTTATTTAACATAATTTCAGGACACGAAGAATCATCATTTCTATTCTTTCTTTTCTTCTTTAGGTTCTTCCTTAGTCTCTTCTTTGACTTCCTCTTTCTTTTCTTCTTCGTCGTTTTCAGGTTTGTTTGAAGAAAGTTCTGAGTTAGCTTTTTGAGCAGCTTCAAATTCTTCCTTAAATTTATTGGCATCTAAGGTGACAGTAATTTAATAAAAATATTTAGTAGAGGCTAACAAAAATTACTTTCAGTATTAGCGAATCTAATGGCAAGAGTTTCAGGAGTTGGTTCATCCTCTGAGAAATCAGCTGCTACTTTGTATACCCATGAGCGATCTGAACCAACATTTGCTTTGAGTTCAATATCACTTGAAACTACAAAAGGTAAAAAAGTAATAAATGAATTTAAAAATTTTTTACTATAGTGGTTAGCGCATACTTTGTGGGTTTGTTCACGACGCATAACTAAACGAATTTTTCCAGAAGCTTTGTGTTTTAAAAATCTTACATCCCCAGTTCCACGTTCTTTCCATTCTCCTGAGGTAAAACGGAAAAGCTTAGAACGCCTAATAAATATGAGTAAACGATCTTTTATAAAGTATTGTTTTTACATTTTGAAAATAATTTCTTCATCTTCTTCAGCAGTTTTAACTTCTACTTCTTCTAATTTGACGATTGGCTCAAAATGTACATCTGGGGAAGGCTCGACTTGGTCTTCTCCCTGAAGAAAAAATGAAATTAATACCTTTAATAGGAATTACAATTTTAGTAAGCTTTACTTCAGTTTCAGTGATATTTTTAGTAAGGTTATCGAGGCTGTTTGACATTTTAATTTAAAAAAGAGTAGATAAAAATAACATAAATTTACAATATTAATAATTTTATCCAATCAAGGCCCAGTTTCTAGTTTTGGGACTCAAAATTTTACCAGATAACATTTAATTGGGTCTTGCTTTCATTGATTTTGCAAATAATAAACTAAATTTGGGTTACTTTTAAATTGCTTAGAATTTTAAAAAATATTAGGATTTAAAATTAGTATTAAATCGTCTTCAAATTATTTGATTTAATTTAGTTTAGTTGACTTTCACTTCCTTGTGATTAAAACAATAAATGAAAACATTAAATAAAAACAATTTAAAAGCAAAAACGTTCTTTAGAAAATGAGTTTATTTCTATATTCCATGGTATTAGCAGTTGTTCCAATAATCCCAAATGTTACTTAATGACAAACTGCTTAGAATGGATGATACACATACTCCAAAGACAAAAGAGAATAATACATATGAAGCATAGGCTGAGAAGAAGAAAGGGAGGGAGGTTGATTGTTCAGAAAAAAAAACAGTTTTTGGGAAGGAGTTGAGCATGGTATATCAATACTTAATAGAGTGAGTCATAACAAGCTTCCTTTCAGTTTATCTTCATTTGTTAATAATACTTCGTTAAGTGAATTAAAAGTTTTTTCAGTATTAATAAATTGAAAGAACCTAAGTCAGCTACCTGATTGTTTTGTAAATGTATATTGTACTAAAATTGACCCTGAAGGTTACTGGTTGAATAGAGAAACTCTAAATATATTAAAAAGTAGAAATAAAATTTTATTAAAATTAATGCTATTCTAGACATTTAATAAAGTTGCAAGGTGAACAATCTTGATCAGATATTGAGTGATAGTATGAATTAGCCTTGTTTAGGAAATTTAGCTGCTATCACATTGTCTGTTGGAAGTATTTCTATAGGCAACAAATAACAACTGGATTGTTATATATTGATTGTGTAATTAAGATGAGAAGAGTAAACAAATAATTTGAGTAAAAGTAACAAAAAGTGGGAAAAAGATTTATGAGAAATTATAGATTTATTTCGTATTTTATAAAATGGAAGAATCTAAAACTGCTAAATATAAATTAAAATTGTGAGTTTAAACATAAATAGAAAAGTAATTTGTATCCCAACAAAAACAAGGAACTCGAATCAAAATATTGCAACTGTTGATAACATTGATTTATTTTCAAACAAGAAAGAATTGGAATCAATTCTTGAAAACAGTTTTCGATCTTCCTATTATGCATCTGTAGTTTAGATAGAATTAGAAACATGTAGGCATTTAAGTTACTATAGCGATAAATAGCAAGAAATCAAACAAGCAGTCAAGTTGAAAATTTATCCTTGTTTTGTGAAGACAATATAGTTGTAAAAAAACAACAATAACTGAAATCCATAAAATGATTCAAACGGCTCCGAAAGAGTATAAAACACATGGACTACTTACCCAATCCTAAGCTTATGAACTTAAAGATTACGGAGTAGCGTTAAACTCAAATTTCTATCTAATAACTATCCTTATAGGGCCTTAAATATGTGTAAAATACTATTGCTGGATTCTATAATAAACTCATCACCTTGATTTTATAAACTACTCTTCAAGGATTACTATTACAAAATGTATACTAACACTATAAATTTACGAAAATTAATCAATCCAGGAATCTAACAAAAGATATTGAAAAAAATATTGATTGTCAAGGAATAAATAAGTCAAATAAATTTGTCCCTGTACGCTACTTTTTAATCAATTTTTTATCTAACAATATATTAGTTAAAAGAGATAGTATAACATTATACAACTATCTAGTTAAGTTTATAGATTTTATAAAACTACCTTAGCTCGGAAGTTGAGTTCAAAAATTCAAAAGTGGGTTTTGAAAAAACCAAATCTTATTTGGATCTTTTTTCTCTTCTAGATCCTTATCACCTTCCTTTATAGTTTGATTATCATAATTTTAATTGACAAATTTTTAATATAGTGAGTTTATAAGACAGTTTATTTATAATAGGTTATATAGAATATGCTCATTCTTTTAAAATAATTTTCACTTTCTTCATAACTATAAACAGAGGTTTCTCTAATAAAGATGTTTTATCTCTTTTCAGATTGTTTAGAAGTAGCTTTTGGAGTCAAATAATTTGTATAATTGCTTTCCTTGAGCCTGATTCTTATAACAGAATTTTAGCATAAAGTCATTTTTAAATCAATAGTTAGATTGTTCTTGAGAAAAATGAAACAGCTATAATTATATGTAATCATTCACTTATTCAGTTATTACCAATTCAATTTAAACATAACTTGGAGCATTTTCATTTATATTTAGTGAGTTTAATTATAATAAGTTTTATATTTTGCAAATTGAAAACCGAAAACACTTATGTTACATTGAATCAAGTGAATTGTAAAGTCGGTTTTTTTAGACATCTAGCTAATCAATGAAGTTGGTATTTAGTTTTTCCTAAAATCTTGGAACTATAAAATAAAAATAAACTAAGAGATTGTTTATATTAATAGTGCTTTATAGAGAATAGACTAGTTCCAAGAAACGAAAACGTGTAAAAATAGAATGGTTAGTAAAAACACATCAGAATATAATGTAATAAAGTTACAAATTAAAGATCAGATAAGAAAGCAGTAAATTTAAAAATAGTTTAAAAAACTTAATACCAAATATTATAAAAGCATATTTAAATACATTAGTCTTTATAAGAAAGTTAAAGTTTCAATAAAAAAAGAAGATCTAAGAGGAGAATTAGCTGGTAAGTACTTTTGGGATAGTAGCTAGTTTGTTAGGAATTTTATTTGTTCCTCGTACTCTAAATTTTCAGATTATTTTGGATGAAGTGAAGTTTTTCTTACTACTTTATTATGCTATCTGTTAAACGAGATATTGATTATATTAGTCAATTCTTTATCTTCATTTGCTACAGGTTATTTTATTTCCACTATAAGTTTAACCGGCTATGAGATTGTTGAAATAATTACATTGGCTGATCTAACTTGATTGGCAAGTAGAAGTATTTTAAGCAGTGTGGATTTTATACCTATATGTGTTAACAGTTGGATAAGCACCTTCCTTCCAACCCCAATTGATTTTAGTCTTGGAAAGAGATGGGGCTACATAGCCCCTCTTATTATGTTTGTCCCTTATATATTACTGTTTTTTAGAATGATATTTTATTTATAATACAAAGCTGACAAGCAAACCGATACATTTGTTGGTATTAGATAGTTCAGCCTTAGCAATGGGCTAAAAAATATATAACAAATTGGATTTAACCGAATTTTCATTATTAATTACCGGCTTATTGACATCCTTACTACCACTTGATATTATAGATATACCTAAAGATGGTTGGAATACCCCAAATATAATGGTTATAGCTATTATCAGAGTTATCCCACTTATAGTATTAGTTGATGGAAGTACAAATATGCTAAAATATTATTAGTTCCATTGGAAATATTTCAAAATCAAATCACATATAGTTTTATTTTGATTATGTATTTTGTAGCATTAGACGCTGGAATAAATTGGCAATATCTTTTATTATACTTTGGTTTCACGTAGGCTTAATCCAACAAGTGCTTCATTGCTGCTTAAGAGATATAAGACAGAATATTTAATTTTTACAATAACTACTGGAATTTTAAT
Source organism: Batkoa obscura (assembly GCA_030770535.1). Lineage (NCBI taxonomy): Eukaryota > Fungi > Entomophthoromycota > Entomophthoromycetes > Entomophthorales > Batkoaceae > Batkoa > Batkoa obscura. Next base: position 55,738 of record JASVEC010000057.1, on the reverse strand, counting down.
AAAGAAACTTACAAGTGTTAAATACTTAATGATTGCAGGTACTGTATTAAATCGTATATGTTTGGGAGCAATAGTAACAGCAAGGTTCCCTCCCTCGTTCAATCGATTTGTCAACCCATGTTATACGAGCACTTCCCGGAGTTGAACAAGCCACAATAGATGAATGTATAAATGTAATTTATGAAGGACCGGTAGATATAAAAGAAATAGCATTTATAACTAATACTGTTAAAATAATATAAGGAGTTGTTAGGGCTATTGGAGTTACCATTGCAGGCATAATTTGAACCCAACTGATGCCTATATTAATTAAATAGAGAGTTGAAGACGAAATCAATATGGAGGTGTAGTGGATCAAATAGTTTATATATTAGGGTTATCAGAAAAGCAATTTGAGCAAGTAATTTCGGCTTATGAAGATGTACTAATGGTGTCTTCTAGTATATGTAGAGTGTATTTTTTGTATTAAGAATTTTACTAAAAATCTTCCCGCTCAAATAGCGCTTAAAAAATGGAAAAAGTGATGAAACCAAAAAAAACATCCTCATATCGTGTGTTTTCGCAGCATTCATGCTATTAACTATCATTTTCATGATCAAAATTATTAATGTCCATACTATTCAAAAGTTTAATGGAAGAATTTCAAATAAAAATGAGTAATTCTGTTATAGGTGAATATCTAGATACATTTCAATCATCTTTAATACTTTAATAATCTTTGTTCCGATTAATAAAATAAATGAATATGGTATATATTTTAACCTTAATGGTTTAAAGTTATCTTTATTTAAACAAAATTGAATTCGATATTTATAATATATATTTCATAGAATACATAATCTGGAATTTATGTGTTATTTTGTAAACATTCAAAGTAAAAAAAGAGCATAAAGTGAAACGATAAAAAGAATTAAAAGTCACATGTAATGACGATGAAAAGGGGGATTGGAAATATAACCAAAAAGATAAATGTTTAAGTAACATTCTTATAAAAATTTAAAACAAATGGAAGAAACAAACAAAAAAAGAGCAAGCTATATTGAAGGTGACATAGATTATGAAGAAGACGACATAGAGAAAAATGAAAAAGACAAAAAAATCAATAGAGACCCATTCAATAGTAACGCTTCAATATTAAAATATTTACTAAAAATTAGTATTGAAAGTTTAAGTAAATTTGAACATGAATTGTAAATAAAGTATCACTAATAAAACTAGGAAATTATATATTAGTTTTGGGTATTCGAGGTACTATTAACTTTTTAATAGCAGCTATTAAATACTTGTTATGGTAAATTCAAACATATTGTTTTAATTAATATTAGTAGCTATATAATAACAAATAGGAAGAAAAAGGAAGATATTAATATAAAAAGTTTATATTTGAATCCAGCCATTATAAGAAACGGAAAAGTAATAGGGGGGTATACTTTTTTATGGAAGTTTTTTAATTTTATATTTAAAAAATGGGATTTATTTAAAGAAAATCGTTACTTTCTTTCAGGTTTATTATTCTAGATTAAACTAATAGTAATTTAACGCTATTTGTATTAGGTATGCTTGCTGGTAGTAGTATATTATTTGAAGTTGAAGAAAGTAGGGTCGATTATTCTTTAATGTTATTTTTTAGGTATTTATTGTTTTATTTACTATTGAATAATAATAACTATATTATTATATAGAATATTACAAACCCAAGTAGAAAAAAGAAAACAGTTGGATTTATATAGTAATGTATTATATGTGTTTTCAGATACTTTGATCCATCTCTCACATGCATTATACCCTCAATTTTTAGATCCTTCTATTTTTAATATTTTTAATAGATTTGGTAGTATACCACCTGAATCTATTTATGCTAATCAAAGATTATATAATAATCAAAATATTAGCTCATCATTATTAATTCAACAAATCAAAGATCAAGGTTTTAATACTAACTATATCAATAATATTGTGACTAAAAACCAACCTTTGAATTGTACTTTTTATCATCCAAATGATATTAATTGTAAATGGGCAGTAATTAACAAACTTAAGAAAGTAATTAAATTTACATTACCTGTTTATTTATCAGTCAATTTATTACCAAAAATGGTATTTCAACCCGCTCAAATATTAAATAAGTAAGCTTATTATACTATTACTCTATTATTAATAATATATAATAATTAGCCCAAAGAATACATTATTAAAAACGATTCAAAAAAGCATAAGATCTACTGGATTTATAAGTATTTATATAGCAATTTATCAGTTTTTGGTATGTAAAATACAAAATCAAAGTTTAAACATTATCAATTACCCTATTTCGCTATTAAGTGGTATTTTAATAACGATATTTAGCACTATTAATTTGGAATCGAACCAAAGAAAATTAGATTTAGCAAATTATATGGCACCAAAAGCAGTTAAATCTTTAATTAAATTACTTCATTTTTATCGTCTCATACCAACTATAAAATATGTTGAATCTTTATTATTTGTAATATCTTCAGGTTATTTAATGGTAAGTAATTCTTATTATTCAAAACTTAATGAAATTAATATTATATTATAGTGGGATTATAAAAACAATTCAGTTTATTTAAAACCTATAGTTAAAAAGGTATTAAAATCCACTGTCGATTATTCAATTTAAATAAACTTTATTCTATTAAATCATAAGTTACTGTAATTTGAGAGTTTAACACCTCTGCTTCAATTAAATTTAATTCTAATTTATCTTTCAAATTATTACGTAGCATAAATAACTACAAAATTTAATAAGTCTTATATTATTGCTATATTATTATTAATCTTACTTCAATATCTTTTACATTATTTGGTATTTTTGTTTTAATAAATTGATATAATGAAATAACTTTAATATTTTTATCAAATAGTTTAATTGTTCTAGTGTTATCTAAAAATAAGTCAATATTATATAATAACAACATTAGTAATAAGTACCTGGTAATCTAAATAATATTCTAGTACTATTTTCTTTAGGATCTGGTAATTCCAAGGGTTTTACACTTGCTATAATTATAATTTAATTAATTTTTAATCTAATTTGTTTATTTTTATTACCAATTATTTCTTCACTTGATTTTATTTCAACACACTCGAAGTCTTCCATCGTATGATCATCATTGTTAATATTACTATCAGTATCTTCGTTATCCTCTTCTGAATCTAAGATTTCAATTACACTATCGTCATTGGCATTATAACTATCATTATTTAATGAGGCTTTAATTGCAGCTTCAAGCATTTCTTGTTCGCTCATTCTATCAAGGTTCTAAATAAAATAAAATATTAGTATTTTATAATGATCTAATAACGACTTACTTTAGATACAGTTATATTTAAATCTGGAAACAATTTTTCCCCATTAAATGAATGTTGATTTAAAAATAACTTCAATTCATTTATGAAATTGAGTGGGTTTAAATCACCAGGGTTGCTCCATACTTTTATTCTTTCTCCTATAACAACATTAACATATTGTGTATATTATGGTATTATGCAGTTCATTACCAGTTCTAGGATCAATAGCAGCAAAATGAGGAAATGAGCGAATGGGGTAAAAATTCTTATAGTTAATACCATTAGAAGTATTTGAATAATACTCAACAAAAACAAAATAATTTTTAATAATCTGCATAATTGGCTCATTCTTGTATATTTTATGAATTATTACTATGTTGGTATTACTATTCATATTAACAATGTTATCTTCTTTTGGTATTAAATTTAATAATAAATATCTATCATTTCTTTTTCCTATTTTCCTTGCTTCATCTAAATTAAGTTTCAAAGCTACCGAATTTGATATTTCATTAATCTCTCTTTCTTCAATACTCATTCGATGCTCAATTGGGATATTAACTCGATTTCGAAATATTCTATCTCTTCTTCTATTTCGTAACAATCGGCTTTGATTTCTTAAATTTTCCCGTATTGTATTGATATCTTCCTCTTCTTCATCATTAATATCTTCTTCTTCTTCGCTTCCTACTACTTATTAATATATTTTATTATAGTTATTAATCTTTCTACCTATTTCTACTTCATTATGATTTGAGTTCTCGCTTTCATTTTCTTCATAATCTATCCCTTCATTATCACTTTCGTTTTCCTCGCATTCTATAGTTCCATTATTACTACTTTCTTCGTCAAGGTTACTTGGCTCTTCAGCGTTATTTTGTTGAAAATAATCTTCAATTATTTCTATTGAATTAGTGCTATTATTATTATTATTATCGATTGCACTATTCCAACGTTGATGTAAAGAACGTGCCAAAGCTTCATCTTCAACAATAGAACCATCATTTCTGTTGTTTTCATTACTATCTACAAATATTTTATGATTAAAATATATATCAACTAATGTTAAATTTACTCAAAATATTACTATTTTCATTTAAGTGACTAGCTTCATAAAATAAAGTGATAGCATTATTTAAATCGCCATCACTCATTTCTAAATAACTCTTAGCTATATTATTATCGCTGGCTCCTGTAACCATCAGAAATTGTTGTATAGCCTCTTCCATTTTAATTTTACTTCTACTTTTAATTTAAATAAAAAATAGTTAATCAATACGTAATTTTTGTTATATACTGCACTAAGACTTGGTTAAATATTAGAGCAATTAAATAGCCTAAAATATATCCATTTATTATTCTAATTGGCTTTTTAACTTAGTCCAACAATTAAGCGCAATGTTAAATATTCAGAAATAATTAAATATTAATATGCTAAGTCTTAATATATAAATGTATAAGACCAAAGTAAGCTTCTTTGGCGCAGCTGGCAGCGCGTGAGTCTCATAATCTCAAGGTCGTGGGTTCGATCCCCACAGGGAGCATTATAGTGAGTGGGTTCCTCTTTTATAAAAATTAGCCTGCTCCATTGGTTTTTAATAAAAAACCAAAGCCTTTATTATTGCATTTTTTTTAAATCTTGAAAGGATTCTAATAATAAAGATATGGGGTTGTTTTTTCTGGTTTCATTATTTTTCCGTTTTTTAGGCGCTATTTGAGTGGAAAATTTGTTAGTAAAATTCTTAAACACAAAAATACATCCTCATATTATGAAAATTCGTTCTAAAAAATTATTTTATCTAACGACTATAAATAACTAACTAAAATAAATGGTTTAAAAAATCATTAATTTCAAAAAGAACCATTAAATTTAACCAGTCTAATTACCCAATAAAATTAATTCTATATTTTATAACTTTATAATTTAACAATTATATTAAATACATTGTTTTTACTGAAGAATAGAACAAGGAATGGAAACAGCCAAAAAAGTACAAGCGTTAGTAGTCGATGCAGGAGCTATCATCAAAAATGGAATTAGATTTAAAGACTATGCTGATGAGTTTGTTACTATTCAAGAAGTATTGAATGAAATTCGAGACAAAGAAAGTCGAAGTCAACTCAACTTATTTCCATATGAAATCAAAGTGCGTATCCCTACCCCTGAGGCTATGAAAGCTGGTAAGTCGTGTATTTATAGTTCAAACGACTGTATTCAACTATTTATTAGTTATTGCCTTTTCCAAGAAAACTGGAGACTTTTCTACTTTATCTTCAGTAGATTTAAAGGTTTTAGCCTTAACTTATATGCTAGAGAAAGAGATTGGGGATATTAGTAAGATTAGAAAAGAGCCTATTAAAGTATGTTATTTTCTTCACCAGAAACAAATATTGGATATTAATAAATCATAGGCAAAAGTTGCGGTTGGTGGTCAAGTTTTAGGAGATAAGGAAGTTAATATCGAAGATAAAGGTGAAATAGAACAAGAAGATGAAGTAGAGGAAGATAAAACACAAGTAAGAAAGAAGGAAGATAAAGAGGTAACATCAGAAAGAGAAGGAGAAGAAAAGAAAATGGAAGAAAATAACGAAGAAGCTAAATTAGATATAATTACTGAAAAAATAAATGACTTTTCTATTGACAATGAAGATGCTAAATTAAATGATGGTAACTTCATTTTCGTATCGTTATTATTTTTATTTATTTTATTTAGCTACATTTGAAACTACTAATGAAGAGCAAACAAAGGATGAAGAAGAAGGTATTAAATATAAATGAAGTATACAATAAATAATAACCTAATTTAAGATGAAGAAAGTGATGGAGAAGGTTGGATTACACCACACAATATTAAAAAAAAGCAAATTGAGTTTATGGGAGATTTAAATGAAAAAGAAGAAACTCGAAAAGTTGGGTGTATTACTACAGATTTCGCCATGCAGGTAATAGATTTTTTAATCACTACTATTATTTATTTATTTCAAAACTTGTAGAATGTACTATTACAAATGGATTTAGGGCTTATTTCATTAGAAGGATTATCAGTTAAGGAAATTAAAAGTTTTGTATTAAGATGTCACGCATGTTATCAGTAAGTATCAATAGAATAAAATTCAAATACATCTACTAACACATTATAATGTAGTGTTACAACAAATATGGAAAAAAGATTTTGTCCTAAATGTGGTGGAAATACATTAACAAGGGTAACTAGTTCAGTTGATAAAGACGGGAATGTAAGATATTATTTAAAGAAGAATTATCAATACAATCTAAGAGGGACAAAGGTAATTATTCAAGATATAATAAGTAAATTAAACAATTAAATAAACAATATAGTATAATATACCTACCTTTAAAGGAGGACATAAAAGCCAAGATTTGATTTTAGCAGAAGATCAAAAGGAATACATTAGAGGAATGAAAAATTATTCAAGACGTAAAGAAGTTAATTTATTTGATCCTGATTATTTACCTGGTATTGTCTCTGGTAAACAAAGTAATACGTTTTTATTACCAGCTATTGGCTATGGTCGTAAAAATCCTAATCAAGCTAAGCGTAGATCTGGTCGTAAGAAGTCATAGTTACTTAATAATAACTAATATTATAGATAAACTGCATAATAAAATAGAATATAAACTGTTTTAACTACTTGTTAACTGATAGAAAAGAACACTAATTTATAAAATATATTAACATTTATTAGGTTAATAAAAAATGCATTTTATAACTTACTGATTTTTTCATTTGTTATCTACTGTAAAATAAGAAATGCATTAATTAAAACACTATTTGAAACAGTAAAAGTGAGAAAGAGAAAGTATTTTTCAGTACAATATATGGTTAAAGGAATTACTAAAAAAGAAAAGTTGAAAAAAATACAATCTATCTTTACATCGGTATTTATTATAATTATTATGAGTATTATATGATATTTTTTGTTTTAGTCCGAATTTTTTCAACTTAAAGAGATTGAAAAAAAGGCTAATAAATTAGGCATTAGTAAGAACAATGATATTAATATTATAATTTAATATCTATTTTTTAGGTCCTCCATTAGTTAAAGATTTAGTTAATGAACTTATTAATGATCAATTAATAGTATGTGAAAAAATAGGCACAAGCAACTACTATTGGGCATTTCCAACTCAATTTTTCAAAAAAGTAAGTTAAACTTTTAAAATAATGAGCGTGTTTTTTGATTTCATCACTTTTTCCACTTTTTAAGCACTATTTGAGTGGGAAAGCTGCCAGTAAAACTCTTGAACAAAAAAATACATCCCCAATAATAAATTTATTTTAGAAAAAAGAAGAGAATGAAGCAATTGAAAATAAAATTCAAAGTATTCAAGAAATGAATTCCAATTTCAACAGTAAAGTTGAGCAGCATAAAGCATGGTTAAAAAGTGTAAGGTTAATTTATTTAAAAATTATGTAGTATTTGCTTTTACAATAGAGAGATTATGTTGATAAAATGCAACAAAAAGAAAAATTAAAAATAGTTGTTAATAATTTAACAATTGAATTTAATCAAATTAAGAGCAATGATCCAGAAATAGTTAAAAGTAAAAGTAAGTTGCAGTAAATCAGATTTAAAATGATAATAATCATTTTAATAGTGGAAAGTATTCAAAAATTAAAATTAGGGATTATCTTTTGGATTGGTAAATATTGTGATTTTTAATAATGAAATAATTTAATTATTTAGATAATATAATTGCTATTAAAAAGCATTGTAATGACTGTTTTGGTCTAAAAGAAGAAGACTTTGATAATTTATTTAACATTCCAAATGATTTGGATGATTTAATTTAATAATAAAAACAAATCAAAATATTATAATATAATATATAATTAAATAAAAATATAATTTATATCAGTTTATAAGTAAGCCATTAGCTAAGGTGTCACTTGATTCAAGTAAACTATAAAATATGTTATTAAATAATAATATTGAATAAATAATAATTACCTATATTGTTTTAATAAAACACACTCACCTCCATTTTCTAAATCAATATTATATTGATAAAGATAGCCTTCTGAAGTAATTACCATTACTTGTGGCGTCGTACTAAAATAAAAAGTAAATGATTATATTATTATGTTATTCTGCTGCTATGTTTTACCTTGAAAGAGCTACAATACTATGTACACCAACATTTGGTAATTTTAAGAAAGCAAAATCTCTTGATGGCTCCCAAATTTCAGTAAATGCTTCGGGTAAATAATTACCCATTGAATTAGCTAATCTCTTTCCTACCATACTATGAAAAGATGTTCTTCTATTTAATGGGTTTGATCCTGATTCACTTTCTTGAATAGAAGTTCCATTATTTGATTTACTTGTGTTTGAAAGACGAAAGATGTGTACAGTATCAGTATCACTTGATACACATAATAAAGAACTAACCATATTAAAAGAAATTGAGTAAATTTTAGCATTATAAGAACCACGTCGGAATTGAAACAATTTTTGTCCTGAAGGTAACGAAAATACTCTTATTACTGTACCCTAATAAATATAAAGATAAAGATAAATAAACGCTTGATCCAAGTTATATACTTACTTTGTCCGAGGCAGTAGCTAACATTGTACCTTCCGGATTAATACACATATAACTTATACTTGATTTATGAGCATGAATAATATTAACTACACTTAACGATAAAGTATCAAATATGATTATGTCTCCAGTTGAAGTGCCATTGGTATTGCTATTGCTTGATTGGTTTGAAAAAGGAGAATCCTCAGATGGGGTGGGGGCAGGATAAGCAAGATAACCATTTTCGTTTGAAGGTGATAAAGCACAAATTGCTAATGGTATAATCAATTATAAAGATAGTGAAAATAAATAAATAAAATTACCCTTTGAATTTTTACCCGTTTCAATAATATGTAATAATTTCATATTAGAAATGTCATAACAATAAATTTGTTCTTTTAGTACAACAATCATCCTTTTTCTGTTTAATTTTACTGACAGTATGGAATTCGGAAAAGTCAATTCGCATATTGTCGATTCTCTCTACATAATCTTATAAGTAAAATGATATGAATTTAAACTTGATCTTACTTTTGTATTGTTGATCTGTAACTTTCTTGGCGAAAAGGCGGGTTTATCCCCAGCGCCAACTAAAGCAACTAATGAGGTATTAAATAACATTTCTACGATTCCAATACCCCCTTCATCTTTTAAAATAAATTAACTCAATACTATTTTATTACTACTTGTTAATTGTTTACTTTTACTGTGACATTTACCAAACGGATCACAATTATAAATTTTATATCCTGTTTTATTACCAACCGCAATACAACTTTAATAATAAATAGTTTAGTATTTCTCAAAAGGGTTTATTAGCTTATAATAGTAAAGATAAAATTACCTAAAGTCTTGATTAAAATTGATAAATAGCAATTCGTTGTTACTTTTTCCAATTAAATTCATTATTTGTGTCCTTTTTATCAATAATAATAAAAGTACTATTTATAAATAGTTTAATAAAATTGTCAAGCTTTAATTTCAATAATTGAAAAAGTAGAAAAATGAAAAGTCATAACCATTTTATTATCCTTAAATGTAAGCATAATAATAGTAATAGCTCATACTAAAAATTGCAATTTTTAGTTTAAGCTTAAAAAATAGTGCTTAAGATAAATGTTTCATCTGCCCAATAAAATATAAATTTTTACCATAATTTTAGTTTACTAGAGTAACACTTTCATTTTGACATTAAAATGTGATGAAGTAAACTAAGCATTAATTTCAGTAAAATAGCAACTAAAGCTAAATCGGAATTACAAATTTAAAAACATAAAACGATAAATTTAAGCTTGACTCAATTTATACAAACTTTTAAGGTAGTAATTATAGTTATCGATTATCTCAAAGTTTCATTTTTTAAACTCTTATTAATTTGATGATAGGGTTGTATTTTTGTATTTAAGAATTTTACTAAAAATCTTTCCACTCAAATAGTGCTTAAAAAATGGGAAAAGTAATGAAGTCAAAAAAAGCACTCCCATATAATACAAACATTATAATTTATAATAAAACAAAAAAAAGAATATCACTAAAATTTACTGTTAACAGCAATAAACTTAGTAAGCAATACATAAAATTAATCCTTTAAGAAAAAGAGGAAGCAAAAACCAATAAGTAACATTATTATTAATTATAGTTTTAATATGGGGATGTCTAAATTAGTTTCACTTTTTTACCCAATTTTTAAATATTTTGTATTTTAAAAACTTCGCTTAAAATCCTGTAAAAACAAAAGCACTCAACACAACACAATTCTAAATTATTTTATTATAGTTTATGCTGTAAGTTGGCTGAGTTTTTACTATATCTAATAAAAATTCCCAGATTAACAAGGCTTTTACTAATATAATATATATTGATATTAATCAAAATTGTAGTATGTAAATGAATACATATTTTATAGAACTTTATTAAAAAACATTTATTGTTGACTGCTTTTCTTATAGCTAACATTACAAATTTGTTATTAAATAATAAATGGGTTATTTTAATATTTCAATTATATCACTAATATCTTATCAAGTTAACAAATAGCTGGATAAGGGAAAGTAATTAGTTAAAACTATAACAATTTTTATATAATACAATCAATATAATAGTAATTTTTGCATATTATTACAGCTACTTGTTCTTTGAGTATTTATTAACTTATCTATTAATAACTTAACTAATCTTAACATTTAATAATCTGTTTCTATCATTCAACAAACTACTTACTTGCTTAGTAAATATCGAAATTTTTAAATTCTCTGTTATTTTTATAATGTAAGCTGGGATTGCTCTTTTAGTTTTTCTATTTTCCATGACTTTATAACTCTAATTGGAACTATATTGCTTTTTTTATGTATCGGATACTGGATAACAATGTAGTCTGTTGTTATGTTTAATAAAGTGTAAATACTTCTTAACGCCTTGTATCTCTATCATTCTTTTTGTATTTTTGTTTCTTCATACTTTTTAAAAATTATATCTGTTTTCCCTTATCAATAGCCGAGTTATTAATTTTATTATGCTCGCAAATAAAAGTCTCAAATCTTGAAATTAATTGATCGATATCTTCTATTTTACCTAACGCTTCAAAACTACTTTTCCATTTTGAAAGGTTTCCAAAATGTCCATCAACTATACTTTTTCCATGATGCTCAGCAAGAAAATTAAGATCAATCTTTAAACTACTATTTATTTTATGAATTTCTTTAAATATATAATGTAGCAACTCTTGGGATCTAATATGATTTCCTGTATCTGCTTATATATTAATTTTTGTAAACTTTTTAAATAAAAACTTTTTGGATCTTAAATTGATTAAACACTTTTTGTATATGGGAGTGTCTTTTTTGGCTTCATTACTTTTTCTATCTTTTAAGCGTTATTTAAATGGAAAAACTATCACTAAAATTCTTAAACATAAAAATACATCCCCATATGGGAGTGTTTTTTTTGACTTCATTATTTCTTCCATTTTTTAAGCACTATTTAAGCGGAAAATTTGTTAGTAAAACTCTTAAACACAAAAATACATCCCCATATATTGAATTATGTTTAATATTTTAAATAGACAATCAAAATAAACTTTGCTTATTATTCTATTATTTTTTAAATACAAAATATCAAAGCCTAATACTGATATAGCTTATTTATTATAATGATATAAATTTATTGAATCTGGTCTTGTTCCTATTTCCATATGGGGATGTATTTTTGTATTTAAGAATCTTACTAACAATTTTTCCACTCAAATAGTGCTTAAGAGATGGAAAAATAATGAGGTCAAAAAAACACCCCCATATGGGGATACCTAAATTAGTTTAAAAAAGTTTAAAATTAAATAAAAAATATATTTTAAAAAACTTCTTTTAATCTTGTTTTTAAAATAAATAATTTTTTAGTCATATGCTTAATGTCATTTTACTATGTTAAAATTAAAATAAAATGTCTATTATATTAATTTTGACAACTATTTACAATAACTCAGACCTCATAAAATTTTGTGATAAAACAAAAAAAAAGAAAAAATAGTATTAAAATTTACTATTGATAATAATGAACTTGATAATAATACTTGTTAGTTTTTGTTCCCTGTTTCGATTAAAGAAAGCACTAACTTTGTACATAACAAATATTTTGATGATTTAAAAGATAAAAGAATAGCTAAGTTAATATTTTCTAAACATATACAAAGTAATTTTAAAAAGATAGCAAAAAAATAGATTTATATAGTACAGTGGTGTACCAGTATATGGGGCTGTCCTAATTGGTTTCAGAATTTACTTAGAAATTAATCCAAATTTAAAATTTCAAGTTTGTGTCCAATATAACGGTTAAATCTAAAAAGCCTAAAATTAAATGTCTCTACTTAAAACTCATTTTAATTGTTTCCTTTTCTTAAATAGCTAATTTTCCTAACTATATATTTTATGTTAGTCCTGTTAGATATTTAACAGATATATAATATATAACTATATGATTGTATAATTATATAAATACATAATTATATAAACACAGTTATTTGACTTTATTTGACTTTATTTTTTGTTGAAATAAAAATAAAATGCAAACTTTCATAACTAAACTTCGAAATCGAATTTTTGAAAACTTCAATACAATAGGGAGGAGTACACAATATAAACATTGTAATCCATTTACATCAATTTTAAGAGCTACTTATAACAACCCAAGGTTTATGGAATTTTATAATAAAACAAAACAAAGAAAAGATATATTATCAAAGTTTACTATCGATAATAAAAACTTAATCAAGTAATGTATAAAATTAGTGCTTTAAGGGAAACAGGAAATAAAAATCAGCAAGTAGCGTTATTATCAACTATAGCTTCAGTATATTCTTTTGATGAATATAAAAGTTTTGGGTTTAATATAAACAGAAATCAACATGGTTATTCAAAAATAAGTAATAATAATAAAATATTAACATTGCAACCTATTATTAAAAATACAAAAAAAAATTAAAGATGACCAAATTGAAACTATCATACAATATTTACTAAATGATTCAACTATTTCATCAAGATTTAATAAAAAAAATAACGATAGTAAATATTCATCAGATAATATATATATATTAAATAAAAGTAGAAGAATGATATATAGTAAATATTTGAATGATCTAAGAGATAAAGCAGTAGCTAGGTCAACATTTTTTAAATATATACCAAGTAATTTCAAAAATGCAGCAAGAAAAACGGATCTATGTAATATATGTACCCAGTATACAGTTAGAAAAAAGTTATTTGAAAATAAAATAAATAAAGTAATAAAAAACAAAGCAGAAATAGAAGAAATTTCTAATAAAGAAGAAAAATTATACAAATTACATAAATTCTGTGTTGACACTCAAAAAAACATATTTAATGAAACCATTAAAAAATTAAATAATAAAAGTTGTATAATGATTTTAGATTTCAAACAAAATGTAGGGATGTTTTTTTGGCTTCATTACTTTTCCATCTCTTAAGCACTATTTGAGTGGAAAAATTGTTAGTAAGATTCTTAAATACAAAAATACATCCCCATATGGAAATAGGAACAAGACCAGATTCAATAAATTTATATCATTATAATAAATAAGCTATATCAGTATTAGGCTTTGATATTTTGTATTTAAAAAATAATAGAATAATAAGCAAAGTTTATTTTGATTGTCTATTTAAAATATTAAACATAATTCAATATATGGGGATGTATTTTTGTGTTTAAGAGTTTTACTAACAAATTTTCCGCTTAAATAGTGCTTAAAAAATGGAAGAAATAATGAAGTCAAAAAAAACACTCCCATATGGGGATGTATTTTTATGTTTAAGAATTTTAGTGATAGTTTTTCCATTTAAATAACGCTTAAAAGATAGAAAAAGTAATGAAGCCAAAAAAGACACTCCCATATACAAAAAGTGTTTAATCAATTTAAGATCCAAAAAGTTTTTATTTAAAAAGTTTACAAAAATTAATATATAAGCAGATACAGGAAATCATATTAGATCCCAAGAGTTGCTACATTATATATTTAAAGAAATTCATAAAATAAATAGTAGTTTAAAGATTGATCTTAATTTTCTTGCTGAGCATCATGGAAAAAGTATAGTTGATGGACATTTTGGAAACCTTTCAAAATGGAAAAGTAGTTTTGAAGCGTTAGGTAAAATAGAAGATATCGATCAATTAATTTCAAGATTTGAGACTTTTATTTGCGAGCATAATAAAATTAATAACTCGGCTATTGATAAGGGAAAACAGATATAATTTTTAAAAAGTATGAAGAAACAAAAATACAAAAAGAATGATAGAGATACAAGGCGTTAAGAAGTATTTACACTTTATTAAACATAACAACAGACTACATTGTTATCCAGTATCCGATACATAAAAAAAGCAATATAGTTCCAATTAGAGTTATAAAGTCATGGAAAATAGAAAAACTAAAAGAGCAATCCCAGCTTACATTATAAAAATAACAGAGAATTTAAAAATTTCGATATTTACTAAGCAAGTAAGTAGTTTGTTGAATGATAGAAACAGATTATTAAATGTTAAGATTAGTTAAGTTATTAATAGATAAGTTAATAAATACTCAAAGAACAAGTAATTGTAATATGTAAAAACTACTATTACTTGTACTATATAGGGATGGTTAATTATAGTTTTAGGGCTAACCACTCCCTTCCATGCAGCTATTTGTTAACTTGATAAGATATTGATAATGTAATTATAGCATTAAAATAGTTTATTTATTTGATAATAAATATTTCTCAATTAAGCTTTATAAGAATATATGTTTAAGATCTAGTAGAAATTCAACCAACTTACAGTATGAGCTATAATAGAATGATTTAGAACTATGTCCGGGTACTTTTGTTTTAATAAAAGATTTGATTTTATAGAATTTTAAGCGAAATTTTTAAAATAAAAAATATTTAAATTGAATAAAATAATCGAACTAATCCAGACAACCCCAAATAGAATAGCCAAAAACGAGAATTATAATAATATGCAAAAACTACTAATTATATTGGCTGTATTATATAAAAATTGTTATAGTTTTGACTAATTACTTTCCCCTTATCCAGCTATTTATTAACTTGATAAGATATTAGTAATATAATTGAAATATTAAAATAATGAAACTAAAAAAACAGCCCCATATATTTTAATTTAGATATTCTTATATATATAACAAAATCTATATTAATAAGTTATCTTAGGTAATATAGTGATATAATAATGAGTATTCTTACCTATCATACAGAAAACTGAGGTTTAGTTCTTTATTGGAAAATATTATTAATTTAACGCTCATTTTTTAATATTAAAAAGTTTATTTGTTTATTAATAAGATTATTTTGTACTCTTTTTAAAAACAATAACTGTTATATTTTTTTCAGTTTTTATATTGACCTTGTTACATCAATGGCACAAATCAATTAAATGTAGATGTTTTTACTGTTATTTTAAGTATTTTTTATACTAAAGCTTATTTTCATGTTTTTTTAATTATGTAAAAATTATTATAAATTTAAGCAAATAAATGAGGATGCCTTTTTTGATTTTATTTTTAAATTTAAAGTTTAATAGTATTTTATATTAGCTTTCAAAAACTTTTTGAATATAATCGTAAAATAATGATAATTTATTTGATTAAATTGATGCTACTTTAAAAATCTACTTTATTTTTTATTAGTGTTTATAACATTTTGTTGTTTTTTGGTTATTTATTATTGTCAATTAATTACTATCTAGCTGATAAAATATTGGCAAAATAAATAAATAAATGTAAAAGTAAAAGGTTCGAAAAAAATAAGCTTTCAGTTGACTATATTAAATTAAAAGCTTACATATGAGGAATATTTTTTGGTTTCATCACTTTTTCCATCTTTTAAGCACTACTTGAATGGGAAAATTAGTAAAATTCTTAAACACAAAAATACATCCTTTTCATAGCTTAAAAAATATTTCTTTATATCAAAAACAAAACTTTCACTATAGGATAATAGATATGCCATTTGAATTATGATCAATAAAAAATTCAATTTTGTAATAATAAAAATTACCCAAAATACAGGGTGACTAATTTTAATTATTTTAACTTTTTTGGTAATATAAAAAAGAGCTAAAAAAATATAGCTTGAGATTATATTATACTTTACTATTTTCTAAAATTCATATATAAATTTTTAACATTTGGTGGTGTTTTTTTGATTTTTCACTTTTTTCCATTTTTTAAGCACTATTTGAAGTGGGAAAGGTTGTTAATAAAATTCTTAAACAAAAAACACATCCCCATTTGTTTATAATTATCTTTAAAATATCAATAAAAAAATAAAGTCAATTTTTAGTTTTGCTTTTTGTGATATCGATATAGGGATGTATTTTTGTGTTTAAGAATTTTACTAATAATTTTTCCGTCTAAATAGCGTTTAAAAATGGAAAAAATAATGAAGTCAAAAAAAACACTCCCATATTTTAATTTATCATATAGAGATGATGTATTTTTATGTTTAAGAATTTTACTAACAATCTTTCCACCCAAATGGTGCTTAAAAGATGGAAAAAATAATGAAACCAAGAAAATCATCTTCACATATAGATTTTTAGTTTGAACAAATGTTGCTTTAAAACATGTGTAGAGAGGAAATGATATATTTTTTTGCTTACAACTTATATTAAAAAACTATTGCTAACATTAATGTATATAGTTGTTAATATAAAAATGTCAAAATAAGTTTTAACTTTATTAAATATTATTTTAGCAATATAGATAAATACTATTTCAGCTGAATATAAATGTTTTTTCTATTTAAATGTGTTATATTAAAACTTTATATTAACAATACATCCCATAACTTTTATTAAATATACGTAAAGCTTAAAAAAGGTTTCCAAAAAATCTCCCTTGCTTGGCTTTATAATTTACAAGAACTACTAATTCAAACATTTTGAAAAACTTTCTAAACAATATAATAAATACACAAATATATAAGATTGATTGGAAAGTTTCAAATTAACTTTACTTGATCGGCTGTTTTTGGTTTGGATAATAAATAAAGTTAGGGGATGTATTTTTATGTCTGAGAATTTTACTGATAATTGCTTTACTTAAATCGATTAAAGGATGGAAAAAGTGATAAAGCCAAAAAAATACACCCCTATTATATAATTTTTTTAAAATATATAATAGTTTTGAGTTTTTTTAAGTTTACGAAGAAACAGGGAGTTGACTTTTTATATTGTTTTTATTAAATTATATCAAACTTAAATTTAACTAACTCAATTCTTTATAAATAGTAACTTTTAGCTATAAAAATTAAAAGTAATTACAAAACAAAATGGTAAGCAATAGTATCCAGAGCGAAGTAAGCCTGAAAAAATTTGTGTAAACTAATACTTAGGATAATAAATAAAAAAGGCATAAAACAAACGTTCAAAAGCTTTCTATATTGTGCAAAAAAGTTTAAAACTATAATTTCTAAACTCCAATTCGTTATTAAAGATAGAAGTTGCATAGTGTATGAGGGGTGTGTGTGTACTTTTTTCAAGAATTTTACTAGCAATCTATTCCACTCAAATAGCGCTTAAAAAATATGAAAACAACGTTCACTTTTTAAAAATCTAATAAAATCCATGTTAAAAACAACATCTCTCAGAGGTGTAACAAGCAAGGGGAGTGTAAATAACAAACTCTCAAAAGTTAGTAAAAAGAAGCACATGGCATTAAATATTAGGCATTTTTGTCAATAATCATCTAATTTACAAATAACAAACCATTGGTAAATCATTTAGTGTTGAGAATAATCCTATCAATGGTTTATAGTTTGTTTATTCTCTATTGAAATTGTTGTTAACAAGTAATAAGTAC
Organism: Batkoa obscura; assembly: GCA_030770535.1. Lineage (NCBI taxonomy): Eukaryota > Fungi > Entomophthoromycota > Entomophthoromycetes > Entomophthorales > Batkoaceae > Batkoa > Batkoa obscura. Next base: position 37,508 of record JASVEC010000057.1, on the reverse strand, counting down.
TATTCCAAACTGGACTTAAATGGGTCAATTTTGTTTTAATGAATGTGCTCTAATTAGTCTTCAGCCAGTATGGCTTCAGATGAAAGAAGATTGAGGGGTAATAGTAACCCTTAAATATTAGTCTAGGGGGGGGTAGTTTTGAAAAATTTATAATAAAATTAAATACTATCTTAAAAACTAATTTTTTTCAATTTAAATTCAAAATTCAGCTGAATTTCGCTTGACTATCCAAACTATTCTATAATCAATTTTAAAAAGCTTAACTATTTTAGCTAGAGTTTTTTTAAAACCTTCAGAGTTATATCAACAAAATTTTTATTTTTTTTAAAAAATAAATACCAATTTAAAGCTTTTAATAACAGTCGAAAAATTAACCCGAATAATGACTTTGTTTTTTTGTTTAAATACTATTTATATGTTTATGATCAATAACTCTAGATATTTATAATATTAATTACAAAAGGTTTTTGGATGATAATTAGAGAACTAAATTTTATTGTACTTTATAGTGTATTTTTATGGTTTTACTACCAACCTAAAGAAGGATTCGATTTTGCGGAATAGTGCCCCTATTAATGAAAAACGTGATTATCAATGCGTGGTGTACTACCGGTTTGTTTACTAACTCAAACGTTTGTCTCTTTAAACAATGGATTTTTTTAACCAAACCCCCTTATAAAATAGAATAAAAACTAATCAATTTGCTAAAAGATCATTAAAAGTTAAAAGTAATAAACAATAAATTGGAAAAAAAATCAAACCTGAGCAGAAAAATTACAAAAAACATTCCAGTTTGTCAGTTAATTTTAAACTAAAGGATTTTAGAAATGTACAGCAGGCAGGAGGTTCAATAATCTACGGATGATTTTGGTCATGTATTCATTAATCCATTATTCACTTATTGGACAAGCTTCTATGTATTTGAAACCTTCGGGACCATCCCACTTATTAAGCTTTAGATGAGTAGAGACTCCCTAGATATATATTGTTAAATTACTGGATTAGCTTTTTAGCACATAGCTAGGAGTTTGTCATTACAGCTATCTAAAAAACTTGGAACTTGATTCAAATGCTGTTTTACGAAAATTTTAACTAATGAAAAAATCAAAAACCAATCAAATAGTCAATTAATCGGGCTTGGGGTTGGTTTAGATATTTAAATATTTTATTAATTTGAGATTTACTAAGATTTATTGATTTTAACTCCTTTGTTGTAAATTGATTTCATAGTTCCTCACTTCACTTCACTCTTCATTTAAAAAATCTTACCATATGTGTGATTCCAGTGCTTTATAATAACATAACTTAAGATACAGGAAATAAATTAAACTATATTTGATTTACTTAAATTATAATAAAAAAATCGTGCATCTCCCTCAGCCAGTAGGGGAATGTATTATCACATAATATTTGGATAGGATTTGATATTTTATTCTGTTTGAAAAAACTTTAAACATACAATTCCAATAAACCCCCCCTAGATTATAAAAACCTCAGATTGTTAATTGGGAATAAAAATCATAATTGATCTAAATAGTTAATGATAATTCTAGTCCTTTCACAGTTTAGTTTATGTTATTTTATGTATAATAATTGAATATTAAAATCAAAAACATATAGTTGTATAAAGTGATGAATTTTACATTCTATTGATATAGTAAAATCATAGAATCCTCTCTGATCTTTAAACAGATATTCAAAAAGTTCTAGTATACAAATAAATAGGTCATTTTACCAAATTTGAAACATTTTAGAGTAAAAAATGCTCAAAATATAGCATTCATTAACCAAATTTATTGTACAATAAACTAACATAAACTACTTTATTAAGTACAAAATACCTTAATTATATTAATTATAATAGTTAAAGCGATGACCAGTGATGAATGATGGAACCTTTGAGAAAGTATTTGTATCACGAGTTTTTGCTATTGAAAAAATCAATTATCAAGTAAAGACAATTTTAAGCAAGATCAAAATACAGCTTTTAAATAGTTCTTACTTTAAATAAAATCATTAGTGTTAGATATTAAAATAGCTACTATTTTATCATGTATTAAAACAATAAATAATTATTACAAAACAAAACTGTGAAATTTAGTTAATAATTGTGCATAAAATTATATTTGAAAAAAAAGCAATTTATCACAAGTAAATCAATTTATAAATATCGGTTTGACACATAGATTTTAGGCTTATAACCCAATTATAAGGAGTTATTGGCAGAAAAAATAAAAATTACAGTATAATGTTTCAAGCTAAATAAAGTAGAAACAGATAATTGACTACATGAAAATAACCTGCTTTATGATATAAACAAAATTAGAAAATAAGGAATTAACTATAATATATACCATCTTTATTATATAGTAAATTATTGGAGTTTTTATGATGATTAGAATAACCCAAAAATAAATTTAAAAAATTAAGTTTGGAATGTTGGGCCCTTTCATTAATAATTGAGAGTTGAATCAAACTGAGTTTTGTCTGGTAGTTTAATGATAAGCATGAGAGTTACGAATATACTTTTTTCAAAATATTATTTCTTTTTTTCATTTAAACTTAGCTAGTATCATAACGATCTTTTGTTGATTTTCACTGGTTAAAAACTAAGATCAATTATTTTTTCTAAATCTTGAGAAAGATCCAAAAGAGCAGTCCCCCCCACTCACAATTTATTATTGGTAGTAATGTCTTAAAAACAGGAGATAAAATTCAGGCTAAATAAAATAACCCCCTGTGGGCGGGTTTCGGTGTAAAATGAGAATAAAAAAAGCACTAAAAGAGGAATGAATGTGATAGCTATTCAAACAAAACAGAGTTATTAAAAGCTAAAACTCAAAAATCACAATCGAAATACTTATAGATAGCAGTATATGATGATCTTTTTATATAGCTTAATATTCTCCTCAAAGCACTTCTTTAGCATGGAGTTGAGGTTTGAAGAATAAAATCCTAAAAGCTTTTTTATAGTAATATAGTATTAAAGTAAAACAAGGAGGGGTTAGTTGTTATATTAAGCAATCAAACTATACATAGACAAGGGAATAGAGATAACATAACTTTTCTGATATTAAAAAGTTTAGAGAGACTAGAAAAAGAGATAAAAGTAAATGAATGGATAGGATACATTTTATCAAAAATTTGATAAAGCAGAAATAAAGTAAAGTAAGAGGTGGTTTTCTAGATTTTATGAGTCATAAAAATAACTTTCATATACTGCTTTAAATAAAAAACAGTATTTTAATTTCAAATTTATCATTATAAAAATGTGTAAGATTCAGAACACGATAAAAATATCAATGATCTATAAATTTAACGATTGAACCCCTTTAATAATATACCAGAATAATATAGCTAATACAGTCCTGACTATTTTTATCCTAAATTAACTGAAGATAATAACAAAAAGCAACAAATTTATAAGTCAAGGTTAAATTATTTTCGCCAAAAACTCTGATTATCGCAAAATCCTTAAAAACTGTATCATATAATTAGGAGAGAAATGAAATCAAGATTGGTTTTAAAATAAACTAATCGTTATTGAACAATACAATCACAAGTTTAAACCATTTGATTTGTTTCAAAATGCAGCTAAAATTTTAAATCAAGCTTATAAACTTTGCCACTTAATTACCAATTAATTGGAACAGTTAATACTCTAAAAATAACTATACTGTCTTTGAAACTACTATTCCTTTATATTTCAGTTCCTCAATTATTTTTAAAAATAAAGTAGATTCAAATTATAAATTTAATTGGTAAAGTTTATAGCAATAAAAAAGCAATCTAGAAAATCTAATAGTAGTTTTGTCAAACCAAAATAACGGTTGGGGAGGATGTGTCTAGATTAGTTTCAGAATTCATTTAAAAATAGTTCAAATTTTAAGTTTCTAAATTTGTAAGCTCCCTAAACCTTAACATATGGCTTGGTTGAATTTGAAAAGCTTAAAATTGTATCTTATATTCAACTCAAAAACTTATCAACTATTTTATTTTTTTTGGATCTGATTTTTTTTACTTCATATGGTTTATATCATTTTTATTAAATGTTTAGTAAATATATTATATACACAATTATTTTGTTTTACTCTAAAATTGAAACAAAAATAAAAAAATATGTAACATGTAACATTGAAATTTACTATTGATAATAATAAACTTGATAATAATACTTAGTTTTTGTTTCTTGTTTTCCTTAAAAGTACTGACTTCATACATTGCTTAATGATTAAAACTATAGCTTTAATGTTTTTTGATAAATATAAAAGTTTTGGATTTGATATAAGTAAAAATTGATATAACTATTTAAAAATAATCGATAATAATAAAACGAAATATTATAATTTGTCAAAAATCAAAAAAATTAAAAACGAGCAAAAATTGGAATTATTAACAATATCTTATTTAACAATTTTTCTAAATAATGCTTAAAAATGAAAAAGTGATGAAATTAAAAAAGCACTTTTATATTATATATAACAAATATTTTAATGACTTAAAAGATAAAATAGCTAAGTTAATATTTTCTAAACATTATACAAAGTAATTTTAAAAAGATAGCAAAAAAATAGATTTACATAGTACAGCGGTGTACCAGTATATAGTTAAAAAAAATTGTTTAAAAATAAAATAATAGCTTAAATTTAAATTTAGCTTTTTTACTGACCACCATTAAAGTATTGAAATATATGTCAATCAACTTCAAAACTTAAGATTTTTGTTCATGAGCATAATAAAATTATTAACTTAATTGTTACTATTAATAGTAAAAAAAGCAGATATAATTTCTAAGTATACTAAAACAAGATGGAAATCGATCATGAATTGTTAATATTACTCAAGTTAATAATAGATAAGCTAACAAATAGTCAAAGACGAGAATTATAATAATATGCAAAAACTACTAATTATATTGGCTGTATTATATAAAAATTGTTATATTTTTAACTAATTACTTTCCCCTTATCCAGCTATTATTAACTTGATAAGATATTAGTGATATAATTGAAATATTATAAGTATGTTTATATACTGTAACTTTGATTAGTATTGACTATTTAGGTCGTACTAGTAAAAGTTTGCTAATTTGGGAATTTCCATTAAATTTGATATAGATCATAGTAAAATAGTTAAAACTGTATTGTATTTACATACTTGGTTTTTGATAAAAATTTATAAGATTCTAAAGCAAAGTTTTAAGAGTATAAAACTCTTTAAAATGAATAAAAGAATGAAGCCAATTCGGTCACTTTCCTTTCACTTGAAGTATTGATCTTTGAATCGAATAGCACCCCCTATTATCAAATGCATGGATAAATCAAAAAATATTATGTTTAAATTAAACAAATATAGGATTCTAAACTCACTTTTGGAGTTCATAAGCTGTTTTGAAAATTTCATTTATTTGATAACACCATTAGTATTTTCAATTAACAAAGCTATCGGGGATAATTAATTTGAGTTAGAAAAAGTATTGATAAAACCTGACAAGTAAAAACAATTTTTTGTAGAGCTATTTTTTATTATTACTATATAAACATAAATGGTCTTTTTTTTTCTCTAAAAAGATTAATGTATATTAGTTTATTTTGAAAAAGTATGAAAATCATCTTTTCCCTTACGTATATATTATAAGAACTTATCATATACTTTCCTTCCAGAATGGAGGCTGGCTATATTCACGCACTTACACGGCACATACTGTGTTTTTTTCTAAAAAGCCTTGGTACTTTAAAGTAATCAGTCCAGTAATCTCAATCTCTAACGCGAGTTGTACAAAACATTCATTCAAAACAAAAGCAACTTTAGGAAAGTCGTTAAGGTTTAGTTTTACTTTTCAAGTTATCACATTTTTCGAATCACTCTACTTTAATAAACAGATTCTTGAAAATGGTTTACTACATAGTCATACTACCCCCAATGACCTTTTTATAGCTTAACTATCATTCCAAATACAAAAATGGTAACTTTTTATAGTTTTCAATAACCCTCTTAAGATTAAAGATAATACAAAAACCAAGTATCTTTCCTTTATCATTAATAAATTACTTTGTCCTTTATTTGATTCCATTTTTGTAACATCTGCAACTGAATATAAAAGTAATTAATTTTATAAAACTCAGAGTAAATAAACTTTATTATTTTTGAAAGTAAATTCAAGGGGATCCCGGGTTCATCTTTTCCTACCCTTTTTTTATCATGTCAGTATTCGTATTCACTCCATCTAAAAAAGACCACCTCACCAAGTTGAATTTAAATTCCTTTGACCTTTTTAAATTATTCAAGTATATTGTCAGCTTTTTCCACTATGACGTTTAGACTAAAGTGAGTTAATGAGCTATAAAAGTTTTTGTAATTTAAAATAATAATTATAAAATAAGTCTCTATATAATATCACACTTTCTTGTTTATTTTTTATACCAATTTTTTGAGCTTTATTAGTATTGATATAGCCTAGTTTGAACTGCTAACATCCATTCAAACAAAAACGCTCATTTCCTATAACCTTATATTTTAAATGGAAAAAATAATGAAGTCAAAAAAACACTCCCAAACATCTTAATTGAACTTCAAATTGAAAGAAACAATTGTTTAAATTTAAGCTCACTTTCAAAATTTAATTGGATTTTGAAACAAATTGGATGTTTTAAAGTTGTAATTGCATTAAATAGTTAGCTTATTTCAAAATAGAAGAGATCCCATATTTGATTTTGGAATCAATTCATAATTAACTCCAGGGGGGTCCTTTAATAAAATTTTACATGCACTAAAATAGCACCACTACTTTCTGATATTTTTTTATATTGATAAAGATTCTTTATATACATGGGACTTTACTTTATCTAGCTTAAAACATTTATAATATAATTTCAACTAATTTTTCACAACTATTCACAAGCTCCATTTATTTAGGCATATCAATGCTAATAAAAGTTACAACTCAGACGAATATGAAAAATATATAGGATAGGTATGCTGTAGAAGGTTTATGTGAAACCTCAAAAAGATTATTCCCCTAATGGTAAAAGTCCAATGGACTGACTTGAGAAAATAAATAAAATGTCCAAAACTAAATTATAAAATAAAGCTTATTATACAAAAAATAAACATATTTGGACAAGCTAACCTTAGTATGTATAAAACAAGTTTTTAACATGGGGATGTTTTTTGATTTTATTACTTTTCCATTTTTTAAGCGGTATTTAGTGGAAAAATTGCTAATAAAATTGTTAGACACAAAAATACATCTACATGATTGATCAAATTTAAGAAAGCTTGAAATTAAAAATAAAAAGTTCAATTCAAAAAGGACTTTAGTTTTTTTAACTATATGCTTATACTATTTCTATTAAATACTTAATAAAAATACAATATATATAGCTATTTCACTTTTTGTTAAAATAAAAATAAAATTCAAGCTTTTATAAACTGAATTTTAATATAATAAAAAGAGTATATGGAGGATATGAGGATGTATTCTTTTGCTTAAGAATTTTGTCAACAATTTTTCCGCTTAAATAGCGCTTAAAAAATGGAAAGAGTAAGGGAAGCCAAAAAAAACATAAATAACCGAAATTGAAATTATTTTATACGATATTTAATAAAAAATGAAATTATTTAATATATGGGGATCTATTTATTAAAAATATAGCAAAAAAGTAGATCATATAATATAATGTGTCTAGTAACAGTTGTAAACAAGTTGAAAATAAAAGATTTTCAACAAAAAAATGTTATATAAACTATATAAATTTTATATTAGTGCTAAGAAGTATATTTAGTAAAACCATCAAAAAATTAAATAATAGGAGTTATGTAATAATTTTAAATTTTAAAATATAAAAATGTAAAAAAACTAGATCTAACAAATTCAAATTATTATAATAAATAAGTTGTATCAGTATCAAGGTTTAGTGTATATTTATCTAAAATATTAAATCATGATTCAGTATATAGAGGAGATTGTTTAATTGATTTGATCTCACAGAGCTTCTAGGAAGTTTATAAAAACTAGTTTTAATTTTAAAAAAATTTATAGAACAACAATATTTTAAATATTAATCAATTAACTTCAAAACTTAAGATTTTTGTTCATGAGCATAATAAAATTATTAACTTAATTGTTACTATTAATAGTAAAAAAAGCAGATATAATTTCTAAGTATACTAAAACAAGATGGAAATCGATCATGAATTGTTAATATTACTCAAGTTAATAATAGATAAGCTAACAAATAGTCAAAGACGAGAATTATAATAATATGCAAAAACTACTAATTATATTGGCTGTATTATATAAAAATTGTTATATTTTTAACTAATTACTTTCCCCTTATCCAGCTATTATTAACTTGATAAGATATTAGTGATATAATTGAAATATTAAAATAAGCCATTTATTATTTAATAAATAACAGAATTTTGATGTTAATTATAAAACAGTCAATGATAAACATTCCTCAATAAAGAATTTATGTTACAAAACCTTAAATAGAGTTTTTAAAATGTAGGAATATGTTTTTTTATTTAAGATTTCATTTGCTAACAATTTTTCTATTCAAAAACACTGCTTAAAAAATGGAAAAAGGGATGAAACCAAAAACATTCCCATGTAAAATATTCAAAAATTAGATAAAATGAAATAATTCACGTTAATTTTTTAATGTACATATTTGCTTTGACTATTTGTTTGCTAATACTACATTTTTCAGTTTTTGGCTTATAACTTTTATCATTTATACTATTCTTTTTTTACAAAACAAACTTCAAACATTTCCAATATTTAAAAGACTAGAGAAGATAGGGCCATCTGAGTGATAATTTTTAATAATAATAAACTTTTAAACTGATAAACAATAGTTATAGATTAATAATTATACTTTTTATTAATAGTCACTTTAATTTATTAATACTTTATTAATCAAAGTTATAATGTACAAATATAGATGGAGATATGTTTTTTCGTTCAAGAATTTTGCTAACAATCTTTCCACTCAAATAGTGCTTAAAAATGGAAAAAATGACAAAACAAAAAAAACACTCCCACCCCCTTTCATATCTTTGTAAAACTTTATTGAGGAATGTTTATCATTGACTGTTTTATAATTAACATCAAAATTCTGTTATTTATTAAATAATAAATGGCTTATTTTAATATTTCAATTATATCACTAATATCTTATCAAGTTAATAATAGCTGGATAAGGGGAAAGTAATTAGTTAAAAATATAACAATTTTTATATAATACAGCCAATATAATTAGTAGTTTTTGCATATTATTATAATTCTCGTCTTTGACTATTTGTTAGCTTATCTATTATTAACTTGAGTAATATTAACAATTCATGATCGATTTCCATCTTGTTTTAGTATACTTAGAAATTATATCTGCTTTTTTTACTATTAATAGTAACAATTAAGTTAATAATTTTATTATGCTCATGAACAAAAATCTTAAGTTTTGAAGTTAATTGATTAATATTTAAAATATTGTTGTTCTATAAATTTTTTTAAAATTAAAACTAGTTTTTATAAACTTCCTAGAAGCTCTGTGAGATCAAATCAATTAAACAATCTCCTCTATATACTGAATCATGATTTAATATTTTAGATAAATATACACTAAACCTTGATACTGATACAACTTATTTATTATAATAATTTGAATTTGTTAGATCTAGCTTTTTTATATTTTTGTGTTTTATTTAAAAAGCTTAAAACTAGACCTTTTTATTTAAACTTGCTATAATGAGGATATTTTTTTGTGTTTAAGAATTTCATTAACAATCCTTTCACTCAAATAGCGCTTAAAAATGGAAAAAGTAATGAAATAAAAAAACGCTTTCAATTATTTACAATAACTCAGGGTTTATGGAATTTTACAATAAAAGGAAACTAACAAAAGATATGGGGATGTTTTTTTTGGCTTCATTATTTTTTCCATCTTTTAAGCGCTATTTAAATGGAAAATTTGTTAGTAAAATTCTCAAATACAAAAATACATCCCCATATATTATCAAAGTTTACTATCGATAATAACAAACTTAATCAACCAATGTGTAAAATCAATGCTTTAACAGAAACAGGAAATAAAAATCAACAAGTAGCGCCATCATCAACTATAGCTTCAATATATGGGAACGTTTTTTTTGACTTCATTATTTTTTCCATTTTTTAAGCGCTATTTGAGCGGAAAATTTGTTATTAAAATTCTTGAACACAAAAATACATCCCCATATTCTTTTGATGGATGTAAAGGTTTTGATTTAATATAAATAAAAATCAATATGATTATTCAAAAATAAGTAATAATAGTAATAAAACATCAACGTTACAACCTATTATTAAAAATACAAAAAAAATTAAAGATGAGCAAATTGAAACTATTATATAATATTTACTAAATGATTCAACTATTTTATTAAGATTCAACAAAAAAATAATGATAGTAAATGTTCATCAAATAATGTATGGGGGATCTTTTTTGGCTTTATTACTTTTTCCATCTTTTAAGCATTATTTGAGCGCAAAAATTATTAGTAAAATCCTTAAACACAAAAAAACATCCCTATATATTAAACAAAAGTAGAATAATAATAAATAGCAGGTATTTTAATGATCTAAGAGATAAAGCAGTGGGTAGACCAACACTCTTTAGATATATACCAAGTAATTTCAAAGATTCAGCAAGAAAAACAGATTTATGTAATATATGTGCCCAGTATACAGTTAGAAAAAAGTTGTTTGAAAATAAAATAAATACAGCAAAAAACAAAGCAGAAATAGAAGTTTTCAATGAAGAAGAAAAATTATACAAATTACATAAATTCTGTGAAATCTGGTACTCACTGTTTGGAGTCAAGAACAGCTATTGGCTGGTTGACTACACTATAAGTCGAAAGATCTTAGTTTATGTGACTAAGATAGACTTGGATTATGAGGAATTGCACGTAATAGGTTACAAGCTATATAAGACAAATATAACAGACAATAATAATGTAAATCTACGTAAAATACTATTAAGAAAACTTAATGGCTTTATTAAATGTCCGAGATATCAGGGAATAATTCAGCTAAAAAGCCTCGAGCTATTATGTTTTAGAATCTCTTTTATACTCCGATAAGTATAAATATCAAAACGAGAGGATAATATTCTTTGAGACGAAGATAGAAATTCTCTTAACAAATCAGAATAAGAGCATGGGACTAATTGTCTCTATAATCGAGAACACGACAGCTTAGGCGATTATTATGCTATAATTAACCATGGGGCTGGCAAAGCGATATTTCACAATTCTGTGTTGATACTCAAAAAAACATATTTGATGGAACTATTAAAAATTAAATAATAAAAGTTGCATAATGATTTTAGGTTTTAGACAAAATGTGGAAATAGGAACAAGACCAGATTCAATAAATCTAGATCATTATAATAAACAAGCTATATCAGTATCAAGGTTTAGTGTATATTTATCTAAAATATTAAATCATGATTCAGTATATAGAGGAGATTGTTTAATTGATTTGATCTCACAGAGCTTTTATTTAAGTTTACAAAAATCAATATATGGGCAGATACAGGAAATCATTTTAGATCCCAAGAGTTTCTACACTATATGGGGATGTATTTTTGTGTTTAAGAATTTTACTAACAAATTTTCCGCTCAAATAGCGCTTAAAAATGGAAAAAATAATGAAGTCAAACAAAACACTCCCATATGTTTAAAGAAATTCATAAAATAAATAGTAGTTTGAATGTTAATCTTAATTTTTTTGCTGAGCATCATGGAAAAAGTATAGTTGATGGACATTTTGGAAACCTTTCAAAATGGAAAAGTAGTTTTGAAGCGTTAGGTAAAATAGAAGATATCGATCAATTAATTTCAAGATTTGAGGCTTTTATTTGTGAGCATAATAAAATTAATAACTCGACTGTTAATAATGGGAAAACAGATATAATTTTTAAAAAGTATGAAGAAACAAAAATACAAAAAGAATGATAGAGATACAAGGCGTTAAGAAGTATTTACACTTTATTAAACATAACAACAGACTACATTGTTATCCAGTATCCGATACATCAAAAAAAGCGATATAGTTCTAATTGAAGTTATAGAGTCTGTAGAAAAGTAGAAAAATTAAAAGACCAATCCCAGCGCTTACCTTACGAAAATAACAGAGAATTTAAAATTATCGATATTTACTAAGTGGTTTGTTGAATGATATAAATATATTATTAAATGCTAAGATTCTTAAGCTATTAATAGCTAAGTTAATAAATAGTCAAAGAACAAGTAACTGTAATAATATGTAAAAAATATTATTACATTGCTTGTATTATATGAAGATAGTTAATCATAGCTTTGAGGCTAACCACTCCCTTCCATGCAGCCATTTGTTAACTTGGCAATATATTAATAATGCAATTATAATATTAAAATAGTTTATTTATTTGATAATAAATTTGCAATGTTGGTTATAAGGCAGTCGATAATAAACGTTTCTCAATAAAGTTTTATAAGAATACGTATTTAAGATCTAGTAGAAATTCAGCTAACTTAGAACATAAGCTATAATATAATGATTTAATTTTTTTTTTTAAAATTGGATAAAAAAATGAAACTAACCCAGACAACCCCATATTTTGTTTAAAATCTAAAATTATTATACAACTTTTATTATTTAATTTTTTAATGGTTTCATTAAATATGTTTTTTTGAGTGTCAACACAGAATTTATGTAATTTGTATAATTTTTCTTCGTTAAAAATTTCTTCTATCTCTGCTTTGTTTTTTGCTGTATTTATTTTATTTTCAAATAACTTTTTTCTAACTGTATACTGGGTACATATATTACATAGATCCGTTTTTCTTGCTGGATTTTTGAAATTACTTGATATATATTTAAAAAATGTTGACCTAGCTACTGCTTTATCTCTTAGATCATTAAAATATTTACTGTATATCATTGTTCTACTTTTATTTAATATATATATATATATTATTTGATGAGTATTTTACTATCATTATTTTTTTATTAAATCTTGATGGAATAGTTGAATCATTTAGTAGATATTGTATAACAATTTCAATTTGCCTATCTTTAATTTTTTTGTATTTTTAATAATAGGCTGTAATGTTGATATTTTATTATTATTACTTATTTTTGAATAATCATATTGATTTCTATTTATATTAAGCCCAAAACTTTTATATTCATCAAAAGGATATACTGAAGCTGTAGTTAACAATAATGCTACTTGTTGATTTTTGTTTCCTGTTTCCCTTAAAGCACTAATTTTATACATTGGTTGATTAAGTTTTTATTATCGATAGTAAACTTTGATAATATATCTTTTGTTAGTTTCCTTTTATTGTAAAATTCCATAAACCCTGAGTTGTTATAAATTATAAGTAGCTCTTAAAATTGATGTAAACGAATTACAATGTTTATATTGTGTACTCCTCCCTGTTGTATTAAAATTCCCAAAAAATCCATTTCGAAGTTTAGTTATGAAAGTTTGCATTTTATTTTTATTTCAACAAAAAATAAGTCAAATAAAGTCAAATAACTGTGTTTATATAATTATATAATCATAGATATGTATTGTATACCTATTAAATATCTAACAGAAACAACACAAAGCATATGGGAGTGTTTTTTTGACTTCATTATTTTTTCTATTTTTTAAGCACTATTTGAGCGGAAAATTTGTTAGCAAAATTCTATGAGACACAAAAATACATCCCCATATAATTAGGAAATTAGCTATTTAAGAAAAGGAAACAATTAAATAAGTTTTAAATAAAAGATTTAATTTTGAGCTTTTTAGATTTAACCGTCATATTAGATACAAATTTAAAAATTTAAGATTTGGCTTAAACTTCTAAGTAAATTCTGAAACCAATTGGAACAACCCCGTATATCTTATTTCTAAAAAACTAAAACTTTTAATAAAAACAGTCATTTCAATATTACACTTGAAATTTTTTCATGTTATTTAGATTCTACTAATGTTTATAACTAATTTTAACAAGTTAAATAACATTTTTGATATATCTAAAGCTTTTTAAATCATTTTCAGATTAAGTATTTATATAAAAAATCAACTTGCTAGCTTTATAGTTTATAGTATTCCAAAACAAAAACAACAGTACATACTATTCCCATATGGTCTCCCACTATAGTACTAAATATGCTGTACTTTGCTTAACTGCGCTGATCTGACGAGAAGCGGTGTTTTCAAAGTCATATGACCGTTGTACAATATTATAACAAGGTGGGAACTATATAACTTTAATTATTTTGAATAAAATTTTCAACAAAATTCTTCAACAAAATTCCCTCAACAAAATTCTTTCAACTTTTTGAACTTTTTAATAAGGATTTCTCATTTTTTAACTTCTAATAATATATTATAGTATATAATAATATCTTGTTATTATTTTATCTTTTATCATTTTTTTACTATCCTTTCACTATTATTTTTTCAATATATATCTTACTTCTAAAAAACTAAAACTTTTAATAAAAACAGTCATTTCAATATTACACTTGAAATTTTTTCATGTTATTTAGATTCTACTAATGTTTATAACTAATTTTAACAAGTTAAATAACATTTTTGATATATCTAAAGCTTTTTAAATCATTTTCAGATTAAGTATTTATATAAAAAAATCAACTTGCTAGCTTTATAGTTTATAGTATTCCAAAACAAAAACAACAGTACATACTATTCCCATATGGTCTCCCACTATAGTACTAAATATGCTGTACTTTGCTTAACTGCGCTGATCTGACGAGAAGCGGTGTTTTCAAAGTCATATGACCGTTGTACAATATTATAACAAGGTGGGAAACTATATAACTTTAATTATTTTGAATAAAATTTTTCAACAAAATTCTTCAACAAAATTCCCTCAACAAAATTCTTTCAACTTTTTGAACTTTTTAATAAGGATTTCTCATTTTTAACTTTCTAATAAATTAGTTATAATATCTTGTTATTATTTTATCTTTTATCATTTTTTTACTATCCTTTCACTATTTTTTCAATATATATCTTACTTCTAAAAACTAAAACTTTAATAAAAACAGTCATTTCAATATTACACTTGAAATTTTTTCATGTTATTTAGATTCTACTAATGTTTAAACTAATTTTAACAAGTTAAATAACATTTTTGATATATCTAAAGCTTTTTAAATCATTTTCAGATTAAGTATTTATATAAAAATCAACTTGCTAGCTTTATAGTTTATAGTATTCCAAAACAAAAACAACAGTACATACTATTCCCATATGGTCTCCCACTATAGTACTAAATATGCTGTACTTTGCTTAACTGCGCTGATCTGACGAGAAGCGGTGTTTTCAAAGTCATATGACCGTTGTACAATATTATAACAAGGTGGGAACTATATAACTTTAATTATTTTGAATAAAATTTTCAACAAAATTCTTCAACAAAATTCCCTCAACAAAATTCTTTCAACTTTTTGAACTTTTTAATAAGGATTTCTCATTTTTAACTTTCTAATAAATATAGTTATAATATCTTGTTATTATTTTATCTTTTATCATTTTTTTACTATCCTTTCACTATTTTTTCAATATATATCTTACTTCTAAAAAACTAAAACTTTTAATAAAAACAGTCATTTCAATATTACACTTGAAATTTTTTCATGTTATTTAGATTCTACTAATGTTTATAACTAATTTTAACAAGTTAAATAACATTTTTGATATATCTAAAGCTTTTTAAATCATTTTCAGATTAAGTATTTTATATAAAAAATCAACTTGCTAGCTTTATAGTTTATAGTATTCCAAAACAAAAACAACAGTACATACTATTCCCATATGGTCTCCCACTATAGTACTAAATATGCTGTACTTTGCTTAACTGCGCTGATCTGACGAGAAGCGGTGTTTTCAAAGTCATATGACCGTTGTACAATATTATAACAAGGTGGGAACTATATAACTTTAATTATTTTGAATAAAATTTTCAACAAAATTCTTCAACAAAATTCCCTCAACAAAATTCTTTCAACTTTTTGAACTTTTTAATAAGGATTTCTCATTTTTAACTTTCTAATAAATATAGTTATAATATCTTGTTATTATTTTATCTTTTATCATTTTTTTACTATCCTTTCACTATTTTTTCAATATATATCTTACTTCTAAAAAACTAAAACTTTTAATAAAAACAGTCATTTCAATATTACACTTGAAATTTTTTCATGTTATTTAGATTCTACTAATGTTTATAACTAATTTTAACAAGTTAAATAACATTTTTGATATATCTAAAGCTTTTTAAATCATTTTCAGATTAAGTATTTATATAAAAAATCAACTTGCTAGCTTTATAGTTTATAGTATTCCAAAACAAAAACAACAGTACATACTATTCCCATATGGTCTCCCACTATAGTACTAAATATGCTGTACTTTGCTTAACTGCGCTGATCTGACGAGAAGCGGTGTTTTCAAAGTCATATGACCGTTGTACAATATTATAACAAGGTGGGAACTATATAACTTTAATTATTTTGAATAAAATTTTCAACAAAATTCTTCAACAAAATTCCCTCAACAAAATTCTTTCAACTTTTTGAACTTTTTAATAAGGATTTCTCATTTTTAACTTTCTAATAAATATAGTTATAATATCTTGTTATTATTTTATCTTTTATCATTTTTTTACTATCCTTTCACTATTTTTTCAATATATATCTTACTTCTAAAAAACTAAAACTTTTAATAAAAACAGTCATTTCAATATTACACTTGAAATTTTTTCATGTTATTTAGATTCTACTAATGTTTATAACTAATTTTAACAAGTTAAATAACATTTTTGATATATCTAAAGCTTTTTAAATCATTTTCAGATTAAGTATTTATATAAAAAATCAACTTGCTAGCTTTATAGTTTATAGTATTCCAAAACAAAAACAACAGTACATACTATTCCCATATGGTCTCCCACTATAGTACTAAATATGCTGTACTTTGCTTAACTGCGCTGATCTGACGAGAAGCGGTGTTTTCAAAGTCATATGACCGTTGTACAATATTATAACAAGGTGGGAACTATATAACTTTAATTATTTTGAATAAAATTTTCAACAAAATTCTTCAACAAAATTCCCTCAACAAAATTCTTTCAACTTTTTGAACTTTTTAATAAGGATTTCTCATTTTTAACTTTCTAATAAATATAGTTATAATATCTTGTTATTATTTTATCTTTTATCATTTTTTTACTATCCTTTCACTATTTTTTCAATATATATCTTACTTCTAAAAAACTAAAACTTTTAATAAAAACAGTCATTTCAATATTACACTTGAAATTTTTTCATGTTATTTAGATTCTACTAATGTTTATAACTAATTTTAACAAGTTAAATAACATTTTTGATATATCTAAAGCTTTTTAAATCATTTTCAGATTAAGTATTTATATAAAAAATCAACTTGCTAGCTTTATAGTTTATAGTATTCCAAAACAAAAACAACAGTACATACTATTCCCATATGGTCTCCCACTATAGTACTAAATATGCTGTACTTTGCTTAACTGCGCTGATCTGACGAGAAGCGGTGTTTTCAAAGTCATATGACCGTTGTACAATATTATAACAAGGTGGGAACTATATAACTTTAATTATTTTGAATAAAATTTTCAACAAAATTCTTCAACAAAATTCCCTCAACAAAATTCTTTCAACTTTTTGAACTTTTTAATAAGGATTTCTCATTTTTAACTTTCTAATAAATATAGTTATAATATCTTGTTATTATTTTATCTTTTATCATTTTTTTACTATCCTTTCACTATTTTTTCAATATATATCTTACTTCTAAAAAACTAAAACTTTTAATAAAAACAGTCATTTCAATATTACACTTGAAATTTTTTCATGTTATTTAGATTCTACTAATGTTTATAACTAATTTTAACAAGTTAAATAACATTTTTGATATATCTAAAGCTTTTTAAATCATTTTCAGATTAAGTATTTATATAAAAAATCAACTTGCTAGCTTTATAGTTTATAGTATTCCAAAACAAAAACAACAGTACATACTATTCCCATATGGTCTCCCACTATAGTACTAAATATGCTGTACTTTGCTTAACTGCGCTGATCTGACGAGAAGCGGTGTTTTCAAAGTCATATGACCGTTGTACAATATTATAACAAGGTGGGAACTATATAACTTTAATTATTTTGAATAAAATTTTCAACAAAATTCTTCAACAAAATTCCCTCAACAAAATTCTTTCAACTTTTTGAACTTTTTAATAAGGATTTCTCATTTTTAACTTTCTAATAAATATAGTTATAATATCTTGTTATTATTTTATCTTTTATCATTTTTTTACTATCCTTTCACTATTTTTTCAATATATATCTTACTTCTAAAAAACTAAAACTTTTAATAAAAACAGTCATTTCAATATTACACTTGAAATTTTTTCATGTTATTTAGATTCTACTAATGTTTATAACTAATTTTAACAAGTTAAATAACATTTTTGATATATCTAAAGCTTTTTAAATCATTTTCAGATTAAGTATTTATATAAAAAATCAACTTGCTAGCTTTATAGTTTATAGTATTCCAAAACAAAAACAACAGTACATACTATTCCCATATGGTCTCCCACTATAGTACTAAATATGCTGTACTTTGCTTAACTGCGCTGATCTGACGAGAAGCGGTGTTTTCAAAGTCATATGACCGTTGTACAATATTATAACAAGGTGGGAACTATATAACTTTAATTATTTTGAATAAAATTTTCAACAAAATTCTTCAACAAAATTCCCTCAACAAAATTCTTTCAACTTTTTGAACTTTTTAATAAGGATTTCTCATTTTTAACTTTCTAATAAATATAGTTATAATATCTTGTTATTATTTTATCTTTTATCATTTTTTTACTATCCTTTCACTATTTTTTCAATATATATCTTACTTCTAAAAAACTAAAACTTTTAATAAAAACAGTCATTTCAATATTACACTTGAAATTTTTTCATGTTATTTAGATTCTACTAATGTTTATAACTAATTTTAACAAGTTAAATAACATTTTTGATATATCTAAAGCTTTTTAAATCATTTTCAGATTAAGTATTTATATAAAAAATCAACTTGCTAGCTTTATAGTTTATAGTATTCCAAAACAAAAACAACAGTACATACTATTCCCATATGGTCTCCCACTATAGTACTAAATATGCTGTACTTTGCTTAACTGCGCTGATCTGACGAGAAGCGGTGTTTTCAAAGTCATATGACCGTTGTACAATATTATAACAAGGTGGGAACTATATAACTTTAATTATTTTGAATAAAATTTTCAACAAAATTCTTCAACAAAATTCCCTCAACAAAATTCTTTCAACTTTTTGAACTTTTTAATAAGGATTTCTCATTTTTAACTTTCTAATAAATATAGTTATAATATCTTGTTATTATTTTATCTTTTATCATTTTTTTACTATCCTTTTACTATTTTTTCAATATATATCTTACTTCTAAAAAACTAAAACTTTTAATAAAAACAGTCATTTCAATATTACACTTGAAATTTTTTCATGTTATTTAGATTCTACTAATGTTTATAACTAATTTTAACAAGTTAAATAACATTTTTGATATATCTAAAGCTTTTTAAATCATTTTCAGATTAAGTATTTATATAAAAAATCAACTTGCTAGCTTTATAGTTTATAGTATTCCAAAACAAAAACAACAGTACATACTATTCCCATATGGTCTCCCACTATAGTACTAAATATGCTGTACTTTGCTTAACTGCGCTGATCTGACGAGAAGCGGTGTTTTCAAAGTCATATGACCGTTGTACAATATTATAACAAGGTGGGAACTATATAACTTTAATTATTTTGAATAAAATTTTCAACAAAATTCTTCAACAAAATTCCCTCAACAAAATTCTTTCAACTTTTTGAACTTTTTAATAAGGATTTCTCATTTTTAACTTTCTAATAAATATAGTTATAATATCTTGTTATTATTTTATCTTTTATCATTTTTTTACTATCCTTTCACTATTTTTTCAATATATATCTTACTTCTAAAAAACTAAAACTTTTAATAAAAACAGTCATTTCAATATTACACTTGAAATTTTTTCATGTTATTTAGATTCTACTAATGTTTATAACTAATTTTAACAAGTTAAATAACATTTTTGATATATCTAAAGCTTTTTAAATCATTTTCAGATTAAGTATTTATATAAAAAATCAACTTGCTAGCTTTATAGTTTATAGTATTCCAAAACAAAAACAACAGTACATACTATTCCCATATGGTCTCCCACTATAGTACTAAATATGCTGTACTTTGCTTAACTGCGCTGATCTGACGAGAAGCGGTGTTTTCAAAGTCATATGACCGTTGTACAATATTATAACAAGGTGGGAACTATATAACTTTAATTATTTTGAATAAAATTTTCAACAAAATTCTTCAACAAAATTCCCTCAACAAAATTCTTTCAACTTTTTGAACTTTTTAATAAGGATTTCTCATTTTTAACTTTCTAATAAATATAGTTATAATATCTTGTTATTATTTTATCTTTTATCATTTTTTTACTATCCTTTCACTATTTTTTCAATATATATCTTACTTCTAAAAAACTAAAACTTTTAATAAAAACAGTCATTTCAATATTACACTTGAAATTTTTTCATGTTATTTAGATTCTACTAATGTTTATAACTAATTTTAACAAGTTAAATAACATTTTTGATATATCTAAAGCTTTTTAAATCATTTTCAGATTAAGTATTTATATAAAAAATCAACTTGCTAGCTTTATAGTTTATAGTATTCCAAAACAAAAACAACAGTACATACTATTCCCATATGGTCTCCCACTATAGTACTAAATATGCTGTACTTTGCTTAACTGCGCTGATCTGACGAGAAGCGGTGTTTTCAAAGTCATATGACCGTTGTACAATATTATAACAAGGTGGGAACTATATAACTTTAATTATTTTGAATAAAATTTTCAACAAAATTCTTCAACAAAATTCCCTCAACAAAATTCTTTCAACTTTTTGAACTTTTTAATAAGGATTTCTCATTTTTAACTTTCTAATAAATATAGTTATAATATCTTGTTATTATTTTATCTTTTATCATTTTTTTACTATCCTTTCACTATTTTTTCAATATATATCTTACTTCTAAAAAACTAAAACTTTTAATAAAAACAGTCATTTCAATATTACACTTGAAATTTTTTCATGTTATTTAGATTCTACTAATGTTTATAACTAATTTTAACAAGTTAAATAACATTTTTGATATATCTAAAGCTTTTTAAATCATTTTCAGATTAAGTATTTATATAAAAAATCAACTTGCTAGCTTTATAGTTTATAGTATTCCAAAACAAAAACAACAGTACATACTATTCCCATATGGTCTCCCACTATAGTACTAAATATGCTGTACTTTGCTTAACTGCGCTGATCTGACGAGAAGCGGTGTTTTCAAAGTCATATGACCGTTGTACAATATTATAACAAGGTGGGAACTATATAACTTTAATTATTTTGAATAAAATTTTCAACAAAATTCTTCAACAAAATTCCCTCAACAAAATTCTTTCAACTTTTTGAACTTTTTAATAAGGATTTCTCATTTTTAACTTTCTAATAAATATAGTTATAATATCTTGTTATTATTTTATCTTTTATCATTTTTTTACTATCCTTTCACTATTTTTTCAATATATATCTTACTTCTAAAAAACTAAAACTTTTAATAAAAACAGTCATTTCAATATTACACTTGAAATTTTTTCATGTTATTTAGATTCTACTAATGTTTATAACTAATTTTAACAAGTTAAATAACATTTTTGATATATCTAAAGCTTTTTAAATCATTTTCAGATTAAGTATTTATATAAAAAATCAACTTGCTAGCTTTATAGTTTATAGTATTCCAAAACAAAAACAACAGTACATACTATTCCCATATGGTCTCCCACTATAGTACTAAATATGCTGTACTTTGCTTAACTGCGCTGATCTGACGAGAAGCGGTGTTTTCAAAGTCATATGACCGTTGTACAATATTATAACAAGGTGGGAACTATATAACTTTAATTATTTTGAATAAAATTTTTCAACAAAATTCTTCAACAAAATTCCCTCAACAAAATTCTTTCAACTTTTTGAACTTTTTAATAAGGATTTCTCATTTTTAACTTTCTAATAAATATAGTTATAATATCTTGTTATTATTTTATCTTTTATCATTTTTTTACTATCCTTTCACTATTTTTTCAATATATATCTTACTTCTAAAAAACTAAAACTTTTAATAAAAACAGTCATTTCAATATTACACTTGAAATTTTTTCATGTTATTTAGATTCTACTAATGTTTATAACTAATTTTAACAAGTTAAATAACATTTTTGATATATCTAAAGCTTTTTAAATCATTTTCAGATTAAGTATTTATATAAAAAATCAACTTGCTAGCTTTATAGTTTATAGTATTCCAAAACAAAAACAACAGTACATACTATTCCCATATGGTCTCCCACTATAGTACTAAATATGCTGTACTTTGCTTAACTGCGCTGATCTGACGAGAAGCGGTGTTTTCAAAGTCATATGACCGTTGTACAATATTATAACAAGGTGGGAACTATATAACTTTAATTATTTTGAATAAAATTTTCAACAAAATTCTTCAACAAAATTCCCTCAACAAAATTCTTTCAACTTTTTGAACTTTTTAATAAGGATTTCTCATTTTTAACTTTCTAATAAATATAGTTATAATATCTTGTTATTATTTTATCTTTTATCATTTTTTTACTATCCTTTCACTATTTTTTCAATATATATCTTACTTCTAAAAAACTAAAACTTTTAATAAAAACAGTCATTTCAATATTACACTTGAAATTTTTTCATGTTATTTAGATTCTACTAATGTTTATAACTAATTTTAACAAGTTAAATAACATTTTTGATATATCTAAAGCTTTTTAAATCATTTTCAGATTAAGTATTTATATAAAAAATCAACTTGCTAGCTTTATAGTTTATAGTATTCCAAAACAAAAACAACAGTACATACTATTCCCATATGGTCTCCCACTATAGTACTAAATATGCTGTACTTTGCTTAACTGCGCTGATCTGACGAGAAGCGGTGTTTTCAAAGTCATATGACCGTTGTACAATATTATAACAAGGTGGGAACTATATAACTTTAATTATTTTGAATAAAATTTTCAACAAAATTCTTCAACAAAATTCCCTCAACAAAATTCTTTCAACTTTTTGAACTTTTTAATAAGGATTTCTCATTTTTAACTTTCTAATAAATATAGTTATAATATCTTGTTATTATTTTATCTTTTATCATTTTTTTACTATCCTTTCACTATTTTTTCAATATATATCTTACTTCTAAAAAACTAAAACTTTTAATAAAAACAGTCATTTCAATATTACACTTGAAATTTTTTCATGTTATTTAGATTCTACTAATGTTTATAACTAATTTTAACAAGTTAAATAACATTTTTGATATATCTAAAGCTTTTTAAATCATTTTCAGATTAAGTATTTATATAAAAAATCAACTTGCTAGCTTTATAGTTTATAGTATTCCAAAACAAAAACAACAGTACATACTATTCCCATATGGTCTCCCACTATAGTACTAAATATGCTGTACTTTGCTTAACTGCGCTGATCTGACGAGAAGCGGTGTTTTCAAAGTCATATGACCGTTGTACAATATTATAACAAGGTGGGAACTATATAACTTTAATTATTTTGAATAAAATTTTCAACAAAATTCTTCAACAAAATTCCCTCAACAAAATTCTTTCAACTTTTTGAACTTTTTAATAAGGATTTCTCATTTTTAACTTTCTAATAAATATAGTTATAATATCTTGTTATTATTTTATCTTTTATCATTTTTTTACTATCCTTTCACTATTTTTTCAATATATATCTTACTTCTAAAAAACTAAAACTTTTAATAAAAACAGTCATTTCAATATTACACTTGAAATTTTTTCATGTTATTTAGATTCTACTAATGTTTATAACTAATTTTAACAAGTTAAATAACATTTTTGATATATCTAAAGCTTTTTAAATCATTTTCAGATTAAGTATTTATATAAAAAATCAACTTGCTAGCTTTATAGTTTATAGTATTCCAAAACAAAAACAACAGTACATACTATTCCCATATGGTCTCCCACTATAGTACTAAATATGCTGTACTTTGCTTAACTGCGCTGATCTGACGAGAAGCGGTGTTTTCAAAGTCATATGACCGTTGTACAATATTATAACAAGGTGGGAACTATATAACTTTAATTATT
Source organism: Batkoa obscura (assembly GCA_030770535.1). Lineage (NCBI taxonomy): Eukaryota > Fungi > Entomophthoromycota > Entomophthoromycetes > Entomophthorales > Batkoaceae > Batkoa > Batkoa obscura. The sequence goes on along the minus strand of JASVEC010000057.1, from coordinate 13,055 downwards.
TTGAATAAAATTTTCAACAAAATTCTTCAACAAAATTCCCTCAACAAAATTCTTTCAACTTTTTGAACTTTTTAATAAGGATTTCTCATTTTTAACTTTCTAATAAATATAGTTATAATATCTTGTTATTATTTTATCTTTTATCATTTTTTTACTATCCTTTCACTATTTTTTCAATATATATCTTACTTCTAAAAAACTAAAACTTTTAATAAAAACAGTCATTTCAATATTACACTTGAAATTTTTTCATGTTATTTAGATTCTACTAATGTTTATAACTAATTTTAACAAGTTAAATAACATTTTTGATATATCTAAAGCTTTTTAAATCATTTTCAGATTAAGTATTTATATAAAAAATCAACTTGCTAGCTTTATAGTTTATAGTATTCCAAAACAAAAACAACAGTACATACTATTCCCATATGGTCTCCCACTATAGTACTAAATATGCTGTACTTTGCTTAACTGCGCTGATCTGACGAGAAGCGGTGTTTTCAAAGTCATATGACCGTTGTACAATATTATAACAAGGTGGGAACTATATAACTTTAATTATTTTGAATAAAATTTTCAACAAAATTCTTCAACAAAATTCCCTCAACAAAATTCTTTCAACTTTTTGAACTTTTTAATAAGGATTTCTCATTTTTAACTTTCTAATAAATATAGTTATAATATCTTGTTATTATTTTATCTTTTATCATTTTTTTACTATCCTTTCACTATTTTTTCAATATATATCTTACTTCTAAAAAACTAAAACTTTTAATAAAAACAGTCATTTCAATATTACACTTGAAATTTTTTCATGTTATTTAGATTCTACTAATGTTTATAACTAATTTTAACAAGTTAAATAACATTTTTGATATATCTAAAGCTTTTTAAATCATTTTCAGATTAAGTATTTATATAAAAAATCAACTTGCTAGCTTTATAGTTTATAGTATTCCAAAACAAAAACAACAGTACATACTATTCCCATATGGTCTCCCACTATAGTACTAAATATGCTGTACTTTGCTTAACTGCGCTGATCTGACGAGAAGCGGTGTTTTCAAAGTCATATGACCGTTGTACAATATTATAACAAGGTGGGAACTATATAACTTTAATTATTTTGAATAAAATTTTCAACAAAATTCTTCAACAAAATTCCCTCAACAAAATTCTTTCAACTTTTTGAACTTTTTAATAAGGATTTCTCATTTTTAACTTTCTAATAAATATAGTTATAATATCTTGTTATTATTTTATCTTTTATCATTTTTTTACTATCCTTTCACTATTTTTTCAATATATATCTTACTTCTAAAAAACTAAAACTTTTAATAAAAACAGTCATTTCAATATTACACTTGAAATTTTTTCATGTTATTTAGATTCTACTAATGTTTATAACTAATTTTAACAAGTTAAATAACATTTTTGATATATCTAAAGCTTTTTAAATCATTTTCAGATTAAGTATTTATATAAAAAATCAACTTGCTAGCTTTATAGTTTATAGTATTCCAAAACAAAAACAACAGTACATACTATTCCCATATGGTCTCCCACTATAGTACTAAATATGCTGTACTTTGCTTAACTGCGCTGATCTGACGAGAAGCGGTGTTTTCAAAGTCATATGACCGTTGTACAATATTATAACAAGGTGGGAACTATATAACTTTAATTATTTTGAATAAAATTTTCAACAAAATTCTTCAACAAAATTCCCTCAACAAAATTCTTTCAACTTTTTGAACTTTTTAATAAGGATTTCTCATTTTTAACTTTCTAATAAATATAGTTATAATATCTTGTTATTATTTTATCTTTTATCATTTTTTTACTATCCTTTCACTATTTTTTCAATATATATCTTACTTCTAAAAAACTAAAACTTTTAATAAAAACAGTCATTTCAATATTACACTTGAAATTTTTTCATGTTATTTAGATTCTACTAATGTTTATAACTAATTTTAACAAGTTAAATAACATTTTTGATATATCTAAAGCTTTTTAAATCATTTTCAGATTAAGTATTTATATAAAAAATCAACTTGCTAGCTTTATAGTTTATAGTATTCCAAAACAAAAACAACAGTACATACTATTCCCATATGGTCTCCCACTATAGTACTAAATATGCTGTACTTTGCTTAACTGCGCTGATCTGACGAGAAGCGGTGTTTTCAAAGTCATATGACCGTTGTACAATATTATAACAAGGTGGGAACTATATAACTTTAATTATTTTGAATAAAATTTTCAACAAAATTCTTCAACAAAATTCCCTCAACAAAATTCTTTCAACTTTTTGAACTTTTTAATAAGGATTTCTCATTTTTAACTTTCTAATAAATATAGTTATAATATCTTGTTATTATTTTATCTTTTATCATTTTTTTACTATCCTTTCACTATTTTTTCAATATATATCTTACTTCTAAAAAACTAAAACTTTTAATAAAAACAGTCATTTCAATATTACACTTGAAATTTTTTCATGTTATTTAGATTCTACTAATGTTTATAACTAATTTTAACAAGTTAAATAACATTTTTGATATATCTAAAGCTTTTTAAATCATTTTCAGATTAAGTATTTATATAAAAAATCAACTTGCTAGCTTTATAGTTTATAGTATTCCAAAACAAAAACAACAGTACATACTATTCCCATATGGTCTCCCACTATAGTACTAAATATGCTGTACTTTGCTTAACTGCGCTGATCTGACGAGAAGCGGTGTTTTCAAAGTCATATGACCGTTGTACAATATTATAACAAGGTGGGAACTATATAACTTTAATTATTTTGAATAAAATTTTCAACAAAATTCTTCAACAAAATTCCCTCAACAAAATTCTTTCAACTTTTTGAACTTTTTAATAAGGATTTCTCATTTTTAACTTTCTAATAAATATAGTTATAATATCTTGTTATTATTTTATCTTTTATCATTTTTTTACTATCCTTTCACTATTTTTTCAATATATATCTTACTTCTAAAAAACTAAAACTTTTAATAAAAACAGTCATTTCAATATTACACTTGAAATTTTTTCATGTTATTTAGATTCTACTAATGTTTATAACTAATTTTAACAAGTTAAATAACATTTTTGATATATCTAAAGCTTTTTAAATCATTTTCAGATTAAGTATTTATATAAAAAATCAACTTGCTAGCTTTATAGTTTATAGTATTCCAAAACAAAAACAACAGTACATACTATTCCCATATGGTCTCCCACTATAGTACTAAATATGCTGTACTTTGCTTAACTGCGCTGATCTGACGAGAAGCGGTGTTTTCAAAGTCATATGACCGTTGTACAATATTATAACAAGGTGGGAACTATATAACTTTAATTATTTTGAATAAAATTTTCAACAAAATTCTTCAACAAAATTCCCTCAACAAAATTCTTTCAACTTTTTGAACTTTTTAATAAGGATTTCTCATTTTTAACTTTCTAATAAATATAGTTATAATATCTTGTTATTATTTTATCTTTTATCATTTTTTTACTATCCTTTCACTATTTTTTCAATATATATCTTACTTCTAAAAAACTAAAACTTTTAATAAAAACAGTCATTTCAATATTACACTTGAAATTTTTTCATGTTATTTAGATTCTACTAATGTTTATAACTAATTTTAACAAGTTAAATAACATTTTTGATATATCTAAAGCTTTTTAAATCATTTTCAGATTAAGTATTTATATAAAAAATCAACTTGCTAGCTTTATAGTTTATAGTATTCCAAAACAAAAACAACAGTACATACTATTCCCATATGGTCTCCCACTATAGTACTAAATATGCTGTACTTTGCTTAACTGCGCTGATCTGACGAGAAGCGGTGTTTTCAAAGTCATATGACCGTTGTACAATATTATAACAAGGTGGGAACTATATAACTTTAATTATTTTGAATAAAATTTTCAACAAAATTCTTCAACAAAATTCCCTCAACAAAATTCTTTCAACTTTTTGAACTTTTTAATAAGGATTTCTCATTTTTAACTTTCTAATAAATATAGTTATAATATCTTGTTATTATTTTATCTTTTATCATTTTTTTACTATCCTTTCACTATTTTTTCAATATATATCTTACTTCTAAAAAACTAAAACTTTTAATAAAAACAGTCATTTCAATATTACACTTGAAATTTTTTCATGTTATTTAGATTCTACTAATGTTTATAACTAATTTTAACAAGTTAAATAACATTTTTGATATATCTAAAGCTTTTTAAATCATTTTCAGATTAAGTATTTATATAAAAAATCAACTTGCTAGCTTTATAGTTTATAGTATTCCAAAACAAAAACAACAGTACATACTATTCCCATATGGTCTCCCACTATAGTACTAAATATGCTGTACTTTGCTTAACTGCGCTGATCTGACGAGAAGCGGTGTTTTCAAAGTCATATGACCGTTGTACAATATTATAACAAGGTGGGAACTATATAACTTTAATTATTTTGAATAAAATTTTCAACAAAATTCTTCAACAAAATTCCCTCAACAAAATTCTTTCAACTTTTTGAACTTTTTAATAAGGATTTCTCATTTTTAACTTTCTAATAAATATAGTTATAATATCTTGTTATTATTTTATCTTTTATCATTTTTTTACTATCCTTTCACTATTTTTTCAATATATATCTTACTTCTAAAAAACTAAAACTTTTAATAAAAACAGTCATTTCAATATTACACTTGAAATTTTTTCATGTTATTTAGATTCTACTAATGTTTATAACTAATTTTAACAAGTTAAATAACATTTTTGATATATCTAAAGCTTTTTAAATCATTTTCAGATTAAGTATTTATATAAAAAATCAACTTGCTAGCTTTATAGTTTATAGTATTCCAAAACAAAAACAACAGTACATACTATTCCCATATGGTCTCCCACTATAGTACTAAATATGCTGTACTTTGCTTAACTGCGCTGATCTGACGAGAAGCGGTGTTTTCAAAGTCATATGACCGTTGTACAATATTATAACAAGGTGGGAACTATATAACTTTAATTATTTTGAATAAAATTTTCAACAAAATTCTTCAACAAAATTCCCTCAACAAAATTCTTTCAACTTTTTGAACTTTTTAATAAGGATTTCTCATTTTTAACTTTCTAATAAATATAGTTATAATATCTTGTTATTATTTTATCTTTTATCATTTTTTTACTATCCTTTCACTATTTTTTCAATATATATCTTACTTCTAAAAAACTAAAACTTTTAATAAAAACAGTCATTTCAATATTACACTTGAAATTTTTTCATGTTATTTAGATTCTACTAATGTTTATAACTAATTTTAACAAGTTAAATAACATTTTTGATATATCTAAAGCTTTTTAAATCATTTTCAGATTAAGTATTTATATAAAAAATCAACTTGCTAGCTTTATAGTTTATAGTATTCCAAAACAAAAACAACAGTACATACTATTCCCATATGGTCTCCCACTATAGTACTAAATATGCTGTACTTTGCTTAACTGCGCTGATCTGGGACAAAAATAGGTGACTCTACTATAAAGTCAATAAATTGCTTTATGTTTAATATATAAATCATAACGCTATTTTTTGGTTTTATAACTTTCACATTCTTTAAGCGCTATTTGAGCAGAGAGATTGCTAGTAAAGCTGTTAAGCAAAAAAATACATCCCCATATATTAAATGAAATTAGAAGAATCATATTGTAAAATATCGCTTTGTCAGCTCCATGGTTAATTATACCATAATTATCACTTAAGTTGCTGTGTTCTCAAATTCAGAGACAATTAATTACATGGTCTTAGTTTGATTTGCTATCAGAATTTCTAGCCTCATCCCAAAGAATATTATCTTATTTTGATATATATACTTGTTGGAGTATAAAAGAGATTCTAGAACATAACAACTCAAGACTTTTTTAACTGAATTATTCCCTGATATCTCGTATACTTAGTAAAGCCACTAAATCTTTTTGATAATATCTTATATAGATTTTACAGTAATATTGTCTATTCTATTTGTCCTACATAGTCCATAGCCTATTACTCCCTATTCTTCACAATTCAAGTCTATCTTAGCCACATAAACTAAGACCTTTCGATTTACAATGTAGTCAGCCAGGTAATAGTTGTTTTTGACTCCAATCACTGAGTGCCAGATTTCACACTATTTAAGCAGAAAGATTGTTAGTAAAATCCTTAAACAAAAAAATATATCCGCATATAAAGTCCAAAGTAAAAATAGCATAATATTTTAAAAATTTCTGTTTTTTAATTATAAATACCATCTATTTTTATTAAACATAAGCATATAAAGGTATGTTTTCTAGTTTTATTGTTTATATTATTTTTATCACTCTTATCATTTTTTAAGTATAATTTAAAAAGAGTTTTTTAATATAATTAAAATTGATAAATAGATTAAGTCACTTTTGTTTTATTAAAAATAAAACTTTAAATATACATGGGGATGTATTTTTGTGTTTAACAATTTTACTAACAATTTTTCCGCTCAAATAGCACTTAAAAAATGGAAAAAATAATGAAGTCAAAAAAACACCCCCATATGTTTAATAAAAATTACAATAGTGAAATACTGCTTTATCAGCTTTATGATTAAGTATAACATAACACTTACTTAAGTTGTGTTTTCAAGTCCAGGCACAATCAATCTTGAGTCTTTTATTTCGATTTGTTATAAGAATTTCTGCCACGTAATTCGGAAGGATGTTATCTCCCCTATTTTGATATCTATACTTGTTAGACTATAATATAAAAGAGATTTTAAAACACAGTAACTCAAGGCTTTTTAATTGAATTATTTCTTGATATTTTGCCTTTAATAAAGCCAGTAAACCTTTCTGATAGTATTTTACATAGATTTTGCAGTAGTATTGTCTATTCTATTTGTCTTACATAGTTCATAGCCTATTGCGTGCTGTTCTTCGTAATTAAAATGGATTTTAATTACATGAACTAAGGGCTTTCGACTTGGGACTACTCAATCAAGCAAGAACTGTTTTTGACTTCAACCACTGAGTACAAGATTTCGAAAGATACATTAACTTCTAGACAGCTGGCTCGATAATACTTCAACTGCTTAGATAATAGCATAAAGTTATGTAAAACAGTATATAAAGTGGATTTAAGCTAATTTTATGTTTAAGAATTTTGCTAACAATCTCTCCGCTTAAATAGCGTTTAAAAGACGGAAAAAGTAATGAAGCCAAAAAAACACCTCCATATACATAATTTGGAGTTTAAGATTCAATTGTATAATGAGATAATAAAAACAAGTATAATAAAAATAAAAATAAAAATAAATAGTGAAATAAAATGATTTTTAACTAAAACATAACAATTTCGGAAATAGTGGCTTCTATATTTATAATAAATTTGTATTATAATAGTTATATTCAGATAATTTAATAATAAATAAATTGCGAAATCTGGTACTCAGTGATTGGGGTCAAAAATAGCTATTGCTGGGTTGACTACACTATAAGTCCAAAGGTCTTAATTTATGTGACCAAGGTAGACTTGGATTATGAAGAATAGCACGCAATAGGATACAGACTATATAAGACAAATAGAATAGACAATATTACTGTAAAATCTATATAAGATATTATCAAAAAGATTTAGTGGCTTTACTAAGTATACGAGATATCAGGGAATAATTCAGTTAAAAAAGTCTTGAGTTGTTATGTTCTAGAATCTCTTTTATACTCCAACAAGTATATATATCAAAATAAGATAATATTCTTTGGGATGAGGCTAGAAATTCTGATAGCAAATCAAACTAAGACCATGTAATTAATTGTCTCTGAATTTGAGAACACAGCAACTTAAGTGATAATTATGGTATAATTAACCATGGAGCTGACAAAGCGATGTTTTACATAGATAAATAATATATAACTATACAATTATATAAGCAAAGTTGTTTGACTTTATTTTTTGTTGAAATAAAAATAAAATGCAAACTTTCATAAATAAACTTCAAAATGGAATTTTTGAGAATTTTAATACAATAGGAAGGAGCATACAATCTAAACATTATAATTCACTTATATCAATTTTAAGAGCTACCTATAACAACCCAAAGTTTATGGAGTTTTGTAATAAAACGAAACAAAGAAAAGATATATTATCAAAGTTTACTATCGATAATAATAAACTTGATCAACCAATGTATAAAATTAGTGCTTTAAGGGAAACAGGAAATAAAAATCAACAAGTAGCATTATTGTCAACTACAGCTTCAGTATATCGTTTTGATGAATATAAAAGTTTTGGGTTTAATATAAACAGAAATCAACATGGTTATTCAAAAATAAGTAATAATAATAAAATATCAACATTACAACCTATTATTAAGATACCAAAAAAATTAAAGATGACCAAATTGAAACTATTATACAAAATTTACTAAATGATTCAACTATTTCATCAAGATTTAATAAAAAATGATGACAATAGATATTCATCGGATAACATATGGGGATGTTTTTTTGACTTCATTACTTTTTTCATTTTTTAAGCACTATTTGAGCGCAAATTTTGTTAGTGAAATTCTTAAACATAAAAACACATCCCCATATATTAAATAAAACTAGAAGAATAGTATATGGCGATATTTTTTTGCGTTTAAGAATTTTATTAACGATTTTTTCGCTCAAATAGTGCTTAAAAGATGGAAAAAGTAATGAAGCCAAAAAAAACACCCCCATATAGTAAACATTTTAACGATCTAAAATATAAAGCAAAGTAGTAGCTAGGTCAACATTTTTAAATATATACCAAGTAATTTCAAAAATCCAGCAAGAAAAACAGATTTATGTAATATATATGCCCAGTATACAATTAGAAAAAAGTTATTTGAAAATAAAATAAATATAGCAATAAAAAACAAAGCAGAGATAGAAGAAATTTTCAATGAAAAACTATACAAATTACATAAATTCTGTGTTGATACTCAAAAAAACATATTTAATGAAATTATTAAAAAATTAAATAATAGAAATTGTATAATAATTTTAGATTTAAGCAAAACATGGAAATAGAAACAAGACCAGATTCAATAAATTTAGATGATTGTAATGAACAAGCTATATCAGTATTAGGCTTTGGTGTTTTATATTTAAAAGATGATAAAACAATAGACAAAGTTTACTTTGATTATTTATCTGAAATATTGAATCATGATTCAGCATGTAGGGATGTATTTTTTTGCTTAATAATTTTAATAATAATCCCTCCGCTCGAATAGCGTTTAAAAAATGGAAAAAATTATGGAACCAAAAAATACACCCCCATATGGAGATGTTTTTTTTGATTTCATTATTTTTCCATTTCCTAAGCGCTATTTGAGTGGAAAAGTTGTTAGTAAAATTCTCAAATACAAAAACATATCCCCATATGCAGGAAATTGTTTAGTTGATTTAATCTCTACAGAGCTTTTATTTAAAAAGTTTAGAAAAATTAATATATGGGCAGATACAGAAAATCATGTTGGATCCCAAGAGTTCCTATATTATATGCTTAAAGAAATTTATAAAATAAAGAGTAGTTTAAATATTGATCTTAATTTTTTTGCTGAGTATCATGGAAAAAGTATAGTTGATGGACATTTCGGAAACCTTTCAAGATGGAAAAGCAGTTTTGAAGTATTAGGTAAAATAAAAAATATCAATCAACTAATTTCAAGATTTGAGGCTTTTATTTGTGAACGTAATAAAATTAATAACTCGACTGTTGATAATGGGAAAACAGATATAATTTTTAAAAAGTATGAAAGAAACAAAAATACAAAAAGAATAATAGAGATGCAAGGCATTAAGAAGTATTTGCACATTATTAAACATAGCAATAAACTACATTGTTATTCAATATCTGATACATCAAAAAAAAGCGATATAGTTCGAATTAGAGTTATAAAGTTTTATAAGGATATGTATTTAAGATCTAGTAGAAATTCCTCTAACTTGCAGTATAAACTACAATAGAATGATTTATAACTGTGTTTGAGTACTTTTATTTTATAGGATTTTAAGTAAAGTTTTTAAAATACAAAATTTTTCAAAAATTGGATAAAATAATGAAACTAATTTAGACAACCTCTTATGTTTTAGCCAAAACTTAAATAGCTATTTTTGGTATTCTTTATTATAAAATTAAACACTAAAAGATTTTTATTTTATTAAATCTGGATTTTATACATGTTTTTTATAATCAAATTATCTAATATTAAATAAGAAGCTATCTATTCTTATAAATAACTAAAAAAATAAATAATACTATATGGGAGTGTTTTTTTTGATTTCATTATTTTTTCGATTTTTTAAGCGCTATTTGAGTGGAAAATTTATTAGTAAAGTTCTTAAGCACAAAAATACATCCCCATATAAGAATGCTTTTTTTAGGCTTATCATTTTTGTCATTCTTTAAATACTATTTAAATAAAAAATTGTTAGTAAAATCTCTGAGTAAAAACTACATTTTTATATAAATAAGTAATAAAAATTATTACTTTAAATTAAAATGCTAAAATCAAGCTTTAAAAAACTAAATAAAATAATAGTTTATTACGAAATAACTTTTATTAATTTATAGTAAGATTAAAAACTTATTAAATTTATTGCACTTTTTTTGAATCTATTATAAAAGTTATAATTTGAACTTTGCCAAAGCCAACTTAAAACTGAAAAATGAAACAAATTTAGAATATAAAATTGCAAATAAAATTTAAATTCAAATAACTTAAAAATAAAATGTTTAAATTAGAAACTAAGCAATCTAAAATTAAAAATTATAGTAAAATCAAAAAGTACTAATTAATCTAAAACCTAAAGTTGTCAAATAAAATTATTTAATCAAAATAAAAATCAAAAAGTTAAATAAAAAACATTTACTATAAAAATTAATAAAATTAATATTAAAATTAGATAAAGTTAATAAAAGTAATAAATACAGTATTAAAGATTAGCTTATAATTATCATATCATCAAAAATAGCCCAAAATAAAAAAAACAAATAAAAACAACTTTAAAATATAAAAATAGTGTTAATTTTAAAATCTTTCTGTAATGATTGTTGGGTATTGTTTTTATAATGAATATTCAAGTCATTTTATTAATAATTTTGTAATAACAAGTTTTATAATTTATAAGATTTTTAACTAGGATTAAAAATTAAAAATCAAAAATCAAAAATTAAAAATTAAAAATTAAAAATAGAAAATTAGAATTAAAAAATGGGAAATATCGCTTTGTTAGATCCATGATTAGTTATAAAATAGTAATTACTTGAACTGTTGTGTTCTCGAGTTTAGAGACAATCAATCCATGGTCTTATTTTAATTTGGTATGAGAATTTCTATCTTCATTCCAAAGAATATTATGGTCTCGTTTTGATATCTATACTTATCGGAGTATAAAAGAGATTGTTCAACATGACAACTTGAGGTTTTTCAATTGAATTATTCCGTAATGTCGTGGGTTTAATAAATGGACTAGATCTTTCTGATAATATTTTAGATATATTTTACAGTAGTATTATCTGTGCTATTTGTTTTAGATAGACTATAGCATATTATGTGGTATTTTTCATAATTCAAGTCTATCTTAGTTAGATAAAGTAAGACGTTTCGACTTACGACTGGTCAATTAAGCAAAAGTTGCTTTTAAGTTCAACCAGTGAGTACCAGATTTCAGATAGTTTTATAGTAATAAATGTGTTAAGTTATAGAACTTTTCAACTAATGATACAAAATGAATATAAAATTTGATATATATAATATTAATAAATCAAAATTTTAATAATAAGTATAGTGTATTTGACTTAAATTATATAGATATTATATATGGGGATGTATTTTTTTGTTTAAGAATTTTAGTAACAATGTTTCTGTTCAAATAGGGCTTAAAAAGTGGGAAAGTAATGAAAGCAAAAAAAAAGATCCTCATATATAATTTTGAGTGTTTTGTTTGGATATTTGGAAAATTATTAAAAATATAAAACTTTTTAACAATGTTTTTTCAAGATATTTTTTGAGTAATTTTTAGAATTAGGGATAAATAAAATTAATGAGTATTTAAGACTGAAGACTGGATTATAATCATAATAAGAGCAAAAGTAGATTAAAATAGTCAAAACAGAATAAGAATAGTTAAAATACAAAAAGAATATTAGAAAAGTGATAAATATTAGAAAAGTGATAAATATTAGAAAAGTGATAAATATTAGAAAAGTGATAAATATTAGAAAAGTGATAAATATTAGAAAAGTGATAAATATTAGAAAAGTGATAAATATTAGAAAAGTGATAAATATTAGAAAAGTGATAAATATTAGAAAAGTGATAAATATTAGAAAAGTGATAAATATTAGAAAAGTGATAAATATTAGAAAAAACAATTGAAATACAAAGTTATAACAGGTATTAAGTATCAGATTTGGAATAAATATTGAGGTTATCTCAGGAGTATAAATTGGATAGGGTTAGGGTTAGGGTTAGGGTTAGGGTTAGGGTTAGGGTTAGGGTTAGGGTTAGGGTTAGGGTTAGGGTTAGGGTTAGGGTTAGGGTTAGGGTTAGGGTTAGGGTTAGGGTTAGGGTTAGGGTTAGGGTTAGGGTTAGGGTTAGGGTTAGGGTTAGGGTTAGGGTTAGGGTTAGGGTTAGGGTTAGGGTTAGGGTTAGGGTTAGGGTTAGGGTTAGGGTTAGGGTTAGGGTTAGGGTTAGGGTTAGGGTTAGGGTTAGGGTTAGGGTTAGGGTTAGGGTTAGGGTTAGGGTTAGGGTTAGGGTTAGGGTTAGGGTTAGGGTTAGGGTTAGGAGGGTTAGGGTTAGGGTTAGGGTTAGGGTTAGGGTTAGGGTTAGGGTTAGGGTTAGGGTTAGGGTTAGGGTTAGGGTTAGGGTTAGGGTTAGGGTTAGGGTTAGGGTTAGGGTTAGGGTTAGGGTTAGGGTTAGGGTTAGGGTTAGGGTTAGGGTTAGGGTTAGGGTTAGGGTTAGGGTTAGGGTTAA
>JASVEC010000056.1:0-156681 GCA_030770535.1 Batkoa obscura | reverse complement strand
TTTAAATAAATCGATTATTAGAATTCCATTTAATTTATCTTCTGCATCACCTTTTTGATTAACATTAAGTGATTAATAAAAAAATATAATATTAGTTTTAAAGTTTTATTTTTTTATTATTATTTATAAATAGATAAATCTACTTCAAAATTCATACAAGCTAATAAAGTACAACTAGATTTAAGTAACTTTAATGTCAGTGGTCAGAATAAAGGAGGGCTATCAAATCAAAACAATAATTAGATGTCTTTTTAGCGTTAATTTTTTGAATTCTGATATACCTGACATATAATAGTCTTTTTAATTTGTTAAGGGTTTCTATTAAATTATCTAAATCTTGAACCTTTTAAGCATTGAAAGTCTTAAAATATTCTTTTTGATTGGACTATAATTTTTAAGAGATTTTACTAGTTAATTTGCTTCTTTTAAAATTCAATATTTAATAGTCAATCAAATTGAAACTGTGTAAATAATGTTTATTATGATTTGATTTTAATAAAAAGTTGACAAATATTGTTTGCCTACAATATTCAAGTAATTAAAAAATAAATTCAGTTTAATGAGATAACTTGTTTTGAGTATTAGAAGAGTAAAAAATCTCAACTCAAATGAAGTTTGATTGGATTAATTCAACTTTTTAGTTGAGATTTGAAAAAGAGAATAGCTTGTGTGCTTTTATTTAAACTTAAGAATTTATTTTAATTAGTAATTAAATTAATATAATTTGTAATTTCATTAATATATAAATTCAACAAACTATCAATTTCTAAATAAAAATAGAATATATATTTTTAAACTATAAAACTCTTAAGTTTTAATGAATTAAAAGTTGAATTCAATTTTTATTAAAATGAACCAATCATTGTCAAACATTTAGTTTGCTTAGCTAACCACCAACAATTGAATTAAAAAAGGGTAACGTAATTGAATTTTAAATAAAGGAGAAATAATTTTAGATTGATTACACTTTTATTTATTTCATAAATAAAAAACTACATATAAAAAAGAACAAGATAATCTAAAGGTAATATGATAATTTAAATAACTATATATTTAATTAATTCATGTTTAAATTTATTTTATCTTAATTGTTTACTAATCCATTTTAAAGTTATTTTTGTATTTTTAAATTAGATTTAAATTTCAAAAAATGTCTGATAATCGATATATAACACAAAATAAATTAGGAGAAGGTACTTATGCCTCTGTTTATCGAGGAATTAATCGAGCCAGTGGAGATGTAGTAGCATTAAAAGAAATAACTTTAGATCCAGATGAGGGAGCACCAAGTACAGCTATTCGAGAAATTTCATTAATGAAAGAGTTAAAAAACATCCCAATATAGTACGATTGTTAGATGTAGTTCATACTGAAAGTCGACTTACGTTAGTATTTGAATATATGGAACAAGATTTAAAAAGGTATCAAGATACTAAGGGAGTTAATGGAGTATTAGATCCAATAACCATTTAAAAAATTTATGTATCAATTATTATCTGGATTAGCTTATTGTCATGATTCAAGAGTATTACATCGGGATTTGAAACCACAAAATTTATTATTGATGCTAGAAATAATTTAAAATTAGGGGATTTTGGACTAGCAAGGGCATTCGGTATACCAGTAGCTTCATTTTCTAATGAAGTTGTTACTCTATGGTATAGAGCTCCAGATGTTTTAATAGGTAGTCGAAATTATTCTACTGCTATTGATCTTTGGTCTGTTGGTTGTATTATGGCTGAATTATTTATTGGTAGACCCTTATTTCCAGGGGCCAATAATGACGATCAACTAATTAAGATATTTCGTATACTAGGTACACCAACAGACCAAACTTGGCCAACTATTAATCAATACCCCAATTGGAGACCTAATTCTCATCCTTATTACCCACCCACTAATTTAGCTAATCATATTCCTACTAATGATCCTATTGCTTTAGACCTTATTGCTAGATTACTAATGTATCAACCACATCATCGTACCTCCGCTCAAGAAGCTCTTGATCATCCTTATTTCCAAAATGTTATATTATAATAAGTAGTTTATTTTATATATTATAAATTATTTTATTTAATTTATTTAATTTTAATATTAATATTAGTTCTTTATTTATTATAATAATTTTGTTATTAATTTTTTGATTTACTATTACTTTCAACTTAAAGTTTAGTATAATAATAAATATTATATTCATTACTCATTCAAGTTATTATTACTTCTGTCTTTAAAAAAGGATTTCATTTTGTAAAAGGTTTGTATTTTAATCAAAACAAAGTTAAGTAGATATGATTCTTTTATAGTTTATAAGGTATATATATGGGAGTGTCTTTTTTAACTTCATTATTTCTTCCATTTTTTAAGCGCTATCTAAGCGGAAAATTTGCTAACAAAATTCTTAAACACAAAAATACATCCCCATATGTTAAATCATAGAACTAGTTATATTTTAATCTTTTGCTTTTTGAATTTATTAATCATTTCTTTTATATGAGTTTTTCAAACTTGCATAAATCATTAGAGTACTTTTATTTATAAAAATGAAATTAGTATGTAATTTATTAAAATAATATAAATTTCAAATGTAATTAATACAATTTAATTTTAATTTTATTAGTCATTTTAATTAAAATTCTAAAATTCTAAATAACTTATTTTATATTATATTTTAAATAAAATATTTAAATTACACTATATTAATTATTAAGTAACTTTAATTAGTTTAAAAACACATTATAAACCTTTATTAATTAGCCTAAAAGTTTAAAAAAGGACTAAATTCGAGTTAACCTCGAATACTTCTATTTATTAGAATATTTTTTAAATCAAATTTTGTTATTATTAAGAAATAGATGACTTATAGCAATTAATTATGTTATAAAATTGAAAAATACTAGTTTTTTTTTGAACTTTATTTAAATAAAAATCTAAGCATTATTAAAAAACTGACTAGTTTATTGTAGGATAAAGATATTAATTATTTAAATAAGTTAATCAATCTATTATGAAACTTTTTAGAATTATTTAATTTTAATTCAATATGTTGATAGTTAATTTCTTTTTCTTCTTTTATATTATTATTATTGAATGAGTTGAGCTTATTAAGGTTGATATTATTATCTACAAAATAATAATATTTAGGTTGATTGAATATTTCACTTTTATAATATCTATTTAGTAATTCAATACTACTAATACGTAATTCTCCCTTCGGTATAAAACATTGTTGCATTATTTGTTTATATTCTATTTTAATTAATATCATACATCTTACTGTATATTAAATTGTAACTTACCTATTTTGATTTTCTTTGAATAATTCACTTGACCAGTAACAATAGCATAATAATTCTTTTCAACACTTGGATTTCCAAAGGGTAATGTACGTGTACACATAGCATATAATATAACCCCAATAGACCAAATATCTACTTCTGGACCTTTACAGAAAATATTAATCATAATAGTAAATGAAACTCAATTGTAATTACCCACATAACAATTTGCTTTTACTATTTCTGGGGAAATATAAGGAACAGTACCACAATAAGTAGTTAATTTTTGAGTTATGTTGAAATAATTAGACAATCCAAAATCTATTACTTTTAATTGTGAGGTATTAGTAATCATTATATTCTATAATTTATATTATTAATATCTATATATTATTTGATTAATAATTAATTAATGTTTACTTCAATTTTTAAATCTCTATGGACAATTGAATGGTAATGACAATAAGCTAAAACAAAATTTAAATTTAGTAAATAATAAAGTAAATAATAAAACTTACTGATAGCATCTAATAATTGAAATAAATATAAATTAATTTGTTTGGATTTTAATTTCTTTTTCTTTAATAAGGTAGCCAATGAATTGCCTTCGATATATTCAAAGATTAAATAATAATACTCTTCATCTTTAAAGTAAGTTTTTATATGTATAATATTGGGATGATTTAATAATAAGCAAATTTGAATTTCTCTTTCAACCCACTTATCTCTTTTTAAATCATAACTACGTGCTATTTTTTTAAGAGCTAACTTTAGATAGGTTAATTATAGTTAATAATAATTAGTTAATTATAATACTTGAATAAGTGAAAACGAAATGTTACCTTTTGGTTACTCATTATATCTTTAACTAAATACACTTGTCCATAGTTACCTTGTCCTAAGGTCCTTATAAGTTGATAACGATCATTTAATAATGTTTCATCCTTTTTAGGCTCAATAGACAATTGAAATTTCATTATTTAATAAAAGTCAATATAATATGCTTATTAAATAAATTTTAGTAATATAAAATAAATAAATAAATAAATAAATAAGAAAAAGAAAAAGAAAAGGAAAAAGAAAAAGAAAAGGAAAAAGAAAAAGAAAAAAAGAAATAATAAATAATAAATAATAAATAATTTTATTACAAATAACAATCATTCTTATTATTTCCTAAAAATTAAAATTAAATTTCCTATTTTTACTTTAATGAAATAAAGTTAACAACTCTAGATTGGAAATTAAAGAAGGTTGATTTTAAAATTTAAAACTTCCTTCTAGTTTGACACTAAAACATAGCCAAATAACTTGATATAAAACATAATAAACTTAAATATAAAATTAATTAAATTCAATTTAACGACTCTTTTTTAAAAATAATGATTAAAATCAAAATGAAATAATAAATATATTACAATAAATTTTAAAATCTATTAATAATCTTTGTTTTTAAAAGTAAGCTTTTATTTGATCATTTGTATTAATGACTATCAACTAAATAATAAGTTGTATCTCTACATTGTAGTTTTATGCTTTATATATGTCTATATATGTATATGGGGATATATATTTTTATTTAAAAATTTTACCGAATAGTCTTTCTACTCAAATAGTGCTTAAAAAATGGAAAAAGGTAATGAAACAAAAAAAAACATCCCCATATAATACTAATCCAAATTCAAGACAATTCAATTATATTATACCACTTATTGACTATAATTTATCAAAGCTTTATTCAACTTTACTGAAACAGTTACTCCACAAATTCAAAATCAACTATTATCAAGAAGTAAACTAACAATTTTAAAAATCAAAGCCAATAAATAAAATGGATGTTCTAAAAATTTACAAAATATGGGGTAAAAAATAAAAAGAGGGAATTAGTATATTAAGTAATCAATAATTTGACCAAATTTAGTACACTTGTTCCATCAAAGTCTAGATTATTTGTCTTTAGATAAGTTAATGAGTTTCTGATTTGTAACTATAAGTTATTATTATTAAAATACAATTTCTTCTAGAATTAACTTTCAAATTCATTATTTTTGTTAAAGTTATTTTTGTTCTATTTTTACCAACTATTTCAAAACATTGAAACAATCTAGTCAAATTATTTTAATAAGTTATAGACTCAAACAATTAAGATTTAACTAGGAACTATAACTTTATTCGAACTTCACCATTATTACTAATAAATGACAAAATCAATAATATCAAGAGTCAAGTAACAATTCTATAAAACTATTTGTTAATTTCAATTATTTAAGATGAGGGATGTTTTTTGGCCTCATCACTTTTTGCATTTTTCAAGCACTATTTGAGTGGAAAAATTGTTAGTAAAATACTTGAATACAAAAATACATTCCCATATGTTATTATTTATTTTTCATTCTAAATTATTAAAAATCAAACAAAAGTAAAATATAAATTATATTAGGATTCTATTTCCATTTTTTATTTATAGAATTCAGTCTCATATTAGACAATTTCGATATGTCATCTAACTATCTTAATTAGATCAAGAAGTTATTGACTTAATTTCATATCAAATACTATTCTAAATTTAAATAACTATTAATAAAAATAAAGCAACAATTTTAAATAGATAAAGCCGATAAACAAATAATATATTGTATAAGAATATTTCAAAAGATGGGGTAAAAAAAGGAATTTGATTAAATTTAGTAACTATTTCCTACTCTAAGTTCAAATTACATGTGTTTAGATAAGTCAACAAGTCTCTGATTTCCAACTATAAATTATTATTATTATTATTATTATTATTATTATTATTATTATTATTAAACTACAATTTCTTCTAGAATTGACTTTAAAATTCATTATTTTTGTTTTATTTACTTTTTAGTTTTATAGAGAAACATTGTTCTCATTTTTTATTAAAATTTTTAAAACATTCAAATAATCCGGTGTCAAATTAAATTGTTTAAAGAAATTATACAACATGTGGAAAATGAATTGTAGAGAGTTACAGATTCAAACAATTGAAATTTAATACAAAATTTAGTTTTATTTGACCATTATTATTAACATGTTATGAAATAATCATAAGAAATTGGGAGATGAGCAACTGGTAATCCAAGGATTTCAAAAACAAAATGCCAAGTTAATATTTTAATAAAAAAGAAAACAACTATTTTTAGTTAATCAAAAGAGATCATCAAACAGACCTCTAAAAGACACTAAAAATAGGCATTAAACTAAATAAATAAAAATAGTGATGTGATAAAAATGAACATTTAAATTAATCGTATGGCTAAAGTTCATTACTTTATTTTCAGGGGTAAAAAGATAACTTATAGTAATTTGATGTGGATAAAGAATTCCCAATTTAAGTTCAAGTTATTGGTTCAATGTCAAACCGTTAGTTAACTTTTTGAAGATGTTGATACTAGGTTTTAGAATAACATATATAAACAATTAAAAAAGTAATTTGAAAAAATATTCAAAAATAAATAATTTAATTCAATTTAGTTTAATTCAACTTTATAATGACTATTACTTCTACTTCTAATTCTAATTCTAATTCTACTTCCACTTCTACTTCTACTTCTACTTCTACTTCTACACTTAATTTAATCAATCAAGATAATAATGATTTAAATTCCATCTATGAAAAATACCAACTTGATATTCATTCAGAAGAAGAAAGTGATAATGAAGATATAAGCTATGATACTAATTTGACTTTTTTTAAAAATTTAAAAAGACGAGTTTCTCATGGTACTATTAATTTCAAGCCCATTGCTTCAACTAATAAATTAAACTTCAATTTATCTACTGCATTATTTAATAAAGGGCGTAGAAATTCATCTACTAGTATAACTACTGTATCTTCGAGCTCAACAACAAGTAAAATGGCCTCCCCTTCATTATTAAATAATGAGTTGAATCATCATAAACTAGGCTATTATCAAAGAAAAAATTCACATAATACTGATTTTGATCATATTTTATTAAACGGTTTTTCAACAGAAGATAATCTTGGGAAAGATTATACATTGTCTTTGACATTGACACCGGATCTTATAAGATAACAATCATAAGCTGATTATTGATTTGTATATATTAATTTGATTCTCAAGGATATTTTCTATACTATCTAATGCTAATTTTTTTGTGCCATTTTATTTTTATTTTTTTCTATCTCCCCTTTTTTTATCTAATTAAATATTTCTCTTTTGTTATATCTTTTGTTATTTTTACAATGTTTTAACTTTATTTTTTTAAATTATAAATTTAATTAATTATTGTTTAATAATTTGATTTAACTTATTTTAATATTTATTTAATAACAATTTATTATAAATTAATAATATCTTATACTAAAATAAAATGTCAGTATTAATAACTAATAAAATAATGAATTTAATAAGATTGCTTTGTATATTACTTTTTTTATATAAGATTAAAAGTAACAAGACATCAAAGTATTTATGTTAATGTAAAAAAAGATAAAATGAAACTAAGAGAAAGAATTAGAAAGACAGTATAGTAAAATTATATATTTTTTAATTTTATATATTTTTCATAAATTACTAGAATCCCTAATTAGTAGAAACAAATTATTATTCTTAATTAACAAAGTTAAATAATAATTTATTTTTTGATGCGCACTTATATTAAATAATGATCGAAATGTAATTAACATCCAATTTCATATACCATAGATTAGGTATGCATTTTGTATACAAATATATAAAAAATCACATATTATAGAAAATAATTTTACTTTTTTGTATAAGAAATTTTAAGATATAGAATATTTATAACTTATGTGCTTTTGTTTCATTTTATTATAATCTTTGAATCATTTTTGAACTTGCTTTAGAATTTTAATAAAATTTAATATTTTTACAATATTTTTTATTTTTATTTTAATAAAATAATTTGAGAAAGATTATTGGATATTAAAATGAAAAGCTATTCTTATAGGTTCCTTCAAAATTCCTAATTAGAAATTCGCTATCGAATTTTCAACTTTAAAGAATTAGCTCATTTTTAAAATTTACTAAATTGATTGAGAACTTTATTAACAATTCAACTCACATGGTGTTTTATTATTAAATAAATTAAATAATACTGCACCCAAATAATAGATGATTCAATTATTAGCCTACTTTTAATACCTTAAAAATATGAGCTCACTATTATAATATTATTAAAATTATTAAGAAAAAGATATATAAACCAAAGAATTTGAATATTTAAATATTATAATACAATTTAATTCGATAAATATAAATATTCAATCAACAATGCAATTCTTCCAAACTATCTTAGCTTTATCTGCTGCTTCATTAGTAGTTTCCCAAGATGCTCAATCCAGCAATCCAACTCCATCCTCTTCTGCTACTGGAGTTCCAGATAAAGCTTCCTCTGTTTTATCCAAAGCTAGTGAAAGTGCTTCTTCTATTAAAGATGCAGAATCTAGTTCTCTTTCTTCTGTTAGATCCGAAGCTACTTCTGCTTCCGACTCTCTTAATTCAAAAATTTCTAGTCTTACTGAGTCAGTAAGCTCTCAAATCTCTAGTATGCAATCCAGTGTCTCTAGTCAAATTCAATCTAAGAGTTCTGAAGTTAAAGGTAGTAGTACCTCAGATGCTTCAATTTCTAGCTTTAAATTTGTTGCTTACTCAGTTCCTGTATTGGCTGTCGCTTACGCTAATCTTTAAATTGTTGTATATCTTTTAAGCTTACTATCGTAAATAATAAAACAGTTAATATTTGATATTTTTGAGTTTTTATGTTTTTTTGAACTTAATTTTAAACTTGATTTAATCAAGGTTAACTTTTGTGATTGAAATTCAAACTAACTTATTTAATAAATAATAATCCAAATCATATATAATACAAAATAAAAGCTATATTACTTTTATCTTTATCAAATAGGTATATATATAGTTCATAAGACTAGATAGGTATCTAATTTTAGCTTATATTTAATATAATAGATACACTTTTTATAAAAAATTTATCTACTAAATTTTCAAAAATTATCACTTCTTACTTAAGTGAACAAATAGTTTAAACAGAGAATACTGTCTACTGTCATATTCTACTTGAATCATAAAGCTGCTATAGGACTTGCTCAATTTTGTTTATATTTAAAAGATTAAACTAAGCGAGAGTAAGGCTCTGAAGACTATATAATGTTATTAAATAGCTTTTTATAATACACAAAAGAGAGGTTACAGTTTTTATGCTGTTAAATAGCATGTTCAAAGGTCTCAGGAATTTATTGTAACTTTTATTAAATCTTTGGAGAACCAATCAATTTCTAGATAATTTATCTGTAATTTTTAATATTTACATTCAATTTGATATTTATAAAATGAAAGGTAAAAAAATAGCCCCTTTTCATGTTTTATATGAGAATTTTTTTTCTTGTTATAATTCATTCTCTTTTTAAAAATTTTCACAAAATAAACTTAATGTTAGCCTTTTGTCTTGACTTATTTTTAGGGAAACACAGGTTTTAAACAGCAAACCATATCAGTCTATTTTTTAACTAATCAACCACTTATGCACAATTTCTTTTTAATAATTTCATTTCCATACTGAACTTATTTTTAATTATGTTATTTAATAAGTAGGTTCCTTAAGTTTAGACTTTAGTTTAAAAAACATAGTAAGTATAATTGTCAAATATACCTAAGTACTTATCGTTTTATGTTCTTTTCAAATATGATTTATTATTTCGTTAATTTTAAATTTATTTATTTGTAATAAGTAATATAAAATATATAGAAACTTATTTTGAATAATAATTATCAATTAATAAATTAAATTAAGTTCAAAAAGTAACTTTGATATACAAATTACCAAATCTTATTGTTAACTTAGTATTATCAAGTAATTAAATTTATTTAGAAATAGGAGTAAAAATAGAGAATAAAAGTTATTAGATACACAAAATATGTTAAATCACTAAAACAAAACAAGGAAACTATAAATTATGTTTCATGCTTATTTATTTATTAAAGAACCACTATTAGATTCAACTTTTTGGAATAAGACTATTCTGATGCCTGAAGTATTAGATCCTGATAGTAAAATAGTATTAAAAAATACAATTAATATAATAATTTTTATTTTCAAAACTAAATGTCAAATTTTCATTTTATTTTATCAACCTTAAGCTAAAAATAAACTTAAATGAGGAAGTTACAAACTCTTCTAAAAATAAACCATAGTTTAAAAAGAAATACCGTAAGCCCAAATTAGAAGCAGAATTTTTAAGTTGATTGGAATGTAATTTTTGGAAGTTATAATTTAAATATTTTGGTGTTTTTAGCCAATGAAATCTCTGAAGCAATCCATTAATCTGAGAAAGCTGCAAGAAATTCCATAGAACTTTGATTTGATTTGATAAAAAGCTAAAAATTGGTGGTTCCCGAACTTAAATCATCAATAAATTTAAAGGTGTCACAATAATTATTATATAAATAACATGTAATTTATTACTTTACTTACTTTTTTTAAAACAATTTTAAACCTTAAAAACATGTTAAAGGGATTTATTTTATCTTTATTAGTGGCTTCATCACTTGCTTTGGACCCTATCATTGCCAAAGGAAATAAATTCTTCAATAAAAAAACTGGTGAAATATTCCATGTGAAAGGTATAGCTTATCAACCCCGTGGAACTGCAGACGAATCCAAAAAAGATCCATTGGCCTTCCCAGAAAATTGTAAAAGAGATGTTGAATATTTCAAAGACTTAGGTCTTAATGTTGTTCGAGTATACGAAGTCGATCCCACTAAAGATCATAAAGAATGTATGAAGATTTTTGCTGATGCTGGTATTTATTTAGCATTAGATGTACCTATACCAAAATATTCTATTAATCGGGATGAACCTACTTACACTGTTGATATGTTGGATCACTTCAAACAAAATATTGATGCATTTGATCAATTCGATAACGTTGCTTTCTACTTTGCAGGAAATGAAATTAACAATAATAAAACAAATACTGATGCTAATCCATTTGTTAAGGCTTCTTTAAGAGATATGAAAGCTTACATCAAAACTAAGAAGCATCAAGTATTAGTTGGATATGCTAACAACGATGATACTAATACTCGTAAAAATATTGAAGCTTATTTTAACTGTGGTAAAGATGAAGAAAGGGCTGATTTTTATTCTGTTAATGTCTATTCTTGGTGCCGCTCTGAATCATTTGAAGCTTCTGGTTATCCTGCCCTTACCAAAGAGTTTAAAGATTACAGCATCCCAATTTTCTTTAGTGAATATGGTTGTAATACCGCACGTCCTCGTGAATTCGTTAATGAATTAAAATCTATGTACGGACCTGATATGGAGGAAGTAGTTGCTGGTGGTATCCTTTATGAATATACTCAAGAAACTAACAGATATGGTATTGTTAAAATCAACGGTGGCAAAGTAGAAAAGATTAAAGATGAATATGATAACTTTAAGAAAGCTCTTGCTGGCATCAAACCTAAGAAGTATACTATTGATAGTTATAACCCTAAAAATACCGAAGCTTCTACTTGTCCTAAAATTGGAAAGGATTGGGAAGCTAGTGAAAAATTACCACCAACACCTTCAAATAAAAAATGTAAATGTATCGTAGATTCATTAAGCTGTAAGGTCAAAAAAACCGACTTAAGTGGTGATGAAATTGGAAAAACATTTAAATACCTTTGTGAAAAGGCCGATTGTAAAAAAGGACTTGGTTCTGATCCTTCTAAAGGTGAATATGGTAACCTTTCTGGATGTTCAGCTATTGATCAACTTAGCTGGGCACTCAATGAAGTCTACATGAAAGAGAACAAGAATAGCGATGCTTGTGTTGGTGAAAGTGGATTAGGTGAAGTTCAAACTCCTAGTGGAGATCTTAAATCTTGTGATGGCGTAAAGGAAGATATCAGTGCTCCAGGTTCTGGAAGCAATGGTAGTAGTGGAGCTTCATTTACAAAATACTCTTCTTCTTTGTTAGCAGTTGCAGTTGTTGGTAATTACCTTCTTTAAAGTAATACCGTTTATATTATATATCATTAATTTTCAATAAAATTATTATAATTTAATTAATTTTGAGTGTCTTTTTAAAGATTTTATTTAATTTTTGGCCATTTATACTTTAAATTAGCTTGATTCTGTTATCTAGCATTTAGGAATGTTTTTTACGTTTAAGAATTTTACTAATAAATTCTCCGCTTAAATAGCGCTTAAAGGATAGAAAAAGTAATGGAGCCAAAAAAAACACTTCCATTTTATCTGAACATGTTTTATCCTAAAAATCTGAAAATAAAAGGGATGTTTCTTTCTTTTACTATTTTGTTCACTTTTAAGCTTTAATTTAGAAAACTATCAGCTAAATTTAAGACAACAAAACATCAGTATGCGCTGCTTGTATGTTGTATTTGCGCACTTCTTGAGAGAAAAATGCGCACTATTAAATTTTAGCTTACCTTTTTAGATAAGAAGCCAGAACAATCTCGGATTTTTTTATTACACATCCATAAAGGATAGTATAATTTATTTAATAGTATTAAGAAAATGAAGGGATAGAGGTAAGAAGGTTAATTGCGTAACAAAAACCTCCTTTCATTTCTTTTAAGTATTGGAATTAATAAATTCGAAATAAGCAAGAAAAATAGTGATGAATTTTATACATAATAGAAAGGAGTAATTTTTCATTTAAAAGACTTGAGTAATAAGGACGTAATTTTCTAAGAAAGATATTATTGTTAATAAATACAATTTCTTATATAAATTAAATTAATATTAGCCTATAATATCCTTAAAAGCATTCATAAAAATCTTTACGAGATATACTTACTTATACTAGAATATACTTGATCCATTTAAATTAAAATTACTACATAAAGTATGTTAGACTCTAAGAGGATCTTGGATATGAAAATCTTATAATCATCCAGACAGTTCATTTGTTTTATAAAACTTTATTATTGATAGTTATTTAAAGTTCCACTAAATAAAATCACTTCCAATTGAATCTTTTAGAAACCCAATATCAGAATATGAGGATATATTTTTTTGTTTAAGAATTTTACTATCAAGTTTTCCACTCAAATAGCGCTTAAAAGATGGAAAAAATAATGAAGTCGAAAAAAACACTCCCATATACTCACTCTATTCATTTTTATGTAATGTAAAATCAAAAACTACATTAATACAGAAACGAGGGCATAAATGATTTAAGTTTTTCATGTGTAGTTAACATTGAAAGCGATATTAAAAAAGAATTTGTAGATAAAAGACTAATTATTAATATAAAAAACTTTATTTATAAGTCGAGATTTTAAAGTATATTAATTACTAATTAAATTATAAGTTGTTAGCAGCGAACAAGGCTAAAGCTGCTGAGAAGACGAAATATTGTGGTTCACTTACAATTGAACTAGAGCTAGAGTTACTAGAAGATAATTTAGAGCTGGTACTGGAAGCTTTAGATGAAGCAGATGAAGCCTTTGAAGATAATGAGCCTGAAGCAGATGAAATGCTATCAGAAGCTGAACTTATAGCTGAAGAAACATTATCAGTAGCTTTGCTTACGGCAGATGAAAGAGAATCGGTGGCTTTGCTTACAGCAGAAGATACAGAATCAGTGGCCTTAGAGACATCAGTAGAATCAGTGATTTTAGTAGCAGAATTTCCAGCACTAGTTTTAACGTTATCAACTAAACTGGAAGCATTGGTGAAGATGTCGTTAGCTGCGTTAGCAATATCATTACCGACGGCACCAAGGGCATCAGTGATTTTTTTACCAGTATCATCTTGAGCTAAAGTAGATGAAGCTAATACAGTAACGAAGGCGAGTTTGGTGAATTGCATTTTAGATATTATTAAGTTATTGAAATTATAAATATAAATTTATTTGTTATTTAATTTTAAGAGATGAGTTGAACCCTTTTTATATACTAATTTTTTCTGCTAAACTATATAATTTATTTTTAGATCCCTTGTTTTTCCGCTATTTCGATTACGCTATTTCGAGTTTATGGGAACAATAGGTTACTATTATGAGCATTATAACGAGTAATATTAAATAGTGGTAAATATCCTGCTAATTAGTGGTGGATTTTTGCCAAGGAATTTCAAGCCATAAATTCATTATTATTAAATATTCCTATCTTAAAGGTTTGATTGGCCTCTAAAAATTCAGCAATGCATAAATGTGGCTCTACCAACTGAGTCACCTTTACCTAATTGCACATTTAACTTATAATTTTGCTTGAACTCTCTTATTTAAGTTAATAAAACAAAAATGGATTAATTAATAACACACAGGGCATAGTTTGAGTTAAAGATGAAAATGAAAGATACAAGAAAATCTTAGCTTAAACCCTTCCTCAAGAAAATACTACTTGGCGTGTTTCTATTTTTAAGTTTATTAATATAGAAATAACATATTGGCGTTTTCAACTTAACCAAACTTTTCCAAATTATTCTGTAACTAGGCAATTAAAACGGAGATCCTTAAAGCTGCTACTTTAATGTACAGAAAATAATTAAGAAAGATCAATTATTAAAAATCTCAAATCATTAATACAAATGAAGAATAAATAACATTAGAATAAAGTATTTTCTAATTAATTGTTTTTATAAAGGATCCACTTAACAATCTATATGTTATTATTTTTTACACAACAATCTATAGTTATTATTGTTACTAAAGTTTAATTAAAAAATAGCATTGCAACTTTATTTATTGTTTTAATGTTTTTAGAACTCTTATATAACATAGTTCTTTTATGTTTTATTTTTGAAAGTGATTAAAAGTTAAAGAATTACGATTCTCAATTGCCCACTAAACATTTTTTAAATTTGAATTTTAATAGGTGAGCGTTTGTTCTTTAAAAAGGAGGTTGGGCTTTGCCCATTTAAGCTTAGTTTTTAAACAGTAATTTTCTAATTTATGTTAATTTAACCTATTAAATGGTTATGACGAATATATACATTCAAATAAAAGGTGACATTAATCAAATATGTTAAAAAATTAGCTGATCAAGGATTGATTTGATTAGCTAATTTTTTTTGGATTTTATTGGCCCCATATTGTTATTGACGAATTCGATTAAAGGGATTAGTTGTAATCAAATTCTTAAAAAAGTTGGTGACGCTCAAGAGGTCAAGCAGTTTGTGGTTTAGCAAGTTCAATACTGTTAGTGGCACCGAGAATACGTTTAATATCGCCGTAAATAGCGAACTGGCCTGATGTAAGGGCACCAACCATGATAATACGAGCGCCAAGGCCAAGAAAGAGCCCACGTGGACCAAGTTCTTTAGCCGCGATGATTAAGCGAGGTACAATAGACCCTTCAGCACCCTTTTGTTTATTGATTTTAGAGAGAAGGGTATCAGCTGGTTGGGATATAATAGCAGCAGCAAAACCAGCAATCAAACCAGCACCAAGGTTGATATAAGTATTAGTGACTGGAGAAAGTTGTTCCTTTGATTTGCCAATGGAAGCGTAGATGGCTTCAGTGGCACGTTCGTAGGCAACAAATTTAGTCATGTTGTATGGAACTTGTTTGAAAAGAATCGGGATGAAACCGGAGTAGAAACCACGGGCTATACCTTCTTCTTTAAAGATACGACTGAAACCCGATATAAGGCCAGTAGCGAATCCAGGTTGAGAAACAAGACGAATACGAGTGGCTTCAAGTGGGCAAAGAGCGATATCAGCAAAGAATTCAGCAATAGCTGAAGAAGCAAGGTATACGGCAGTACGATTGTTAGTGGCAGTTTCAACACCAACTGTTTCAATAATGGTCTTTTTGAAGAATTCATATCCCCCAAATTTAAAGGCACCTTGAATAAAATAACCAGTAACAGTTGGTCCAAGACCAGTAAGAAGGATACCAGCACCTTCATTCTTAACTACTTGGCGGAAAGAACCAAGCATTCCATTTTTGTACACAGTTGGTTCAAGCTGCATACGAGTTTTAACAACATCAATTGGGGTTAAAGTACCATGGGTAACAGCGCAGGAAATGGCACCTGCAAAGGCAGAGCGGGCAAAAAAGTCTATTCCAGTTGGTGGAGCAGATTCTTTAGGCTTACGAGCAATAATATTTGAGTGCATATTAATTAATAGCTAATAGCTTTTAATAGCGGGATCGTAAAATTATAAGTCTAAGTATAATAAAGAAAAGTTCGAAATTTTTTAATTTTGTTGAAACTTAAAGATCATGATATATTATAACCAATTAAGAAAATAGAACATTTGACCTTTCAGTTGAGATGTATAACTTTTCTCAAGCTATATTTGAGGTTGGAAATGTAAGCCTTTCAATTGGCTATCGCTTTTTACACATTTCGAATTCTCAATTCAACAGATCAAGTGTCTCTTCGCTATTTTTATAATTGGTTATACTATCTTTTTTATCTTAAATTAGTTCATCCCCAATTTATTTAATATATTGCTCTATGAATCTCCAAGTTAAATGTTAGGGGTTAATAGTGATGAATAATGAAATAAGTTAGCAAAAAAACACTATCGAAATACATCAAAAAAAAAGTAAAAACAAAAAAATTAAAGAAATAAAAATTAATAATTATTAGTAGTAAAAATATAAAATAATAATACAAAATTTTTAATATCAAATTAAATATTTTTTAAACCAGCTATCATTAATATAAAAAATATCAAACAAAAAAGAGAGGATCCATCATTGAACTAAATTAAATGGTATTTGGACTGTTTAAATCGAAGTAATTCAAGTTTACGAAAAGCCAGCTTTTGACGGTATCTTAGCACTGTACCAGCCAGATAGGAAACTAAAGATAAGGATAGCAATATGGAATAAATCGATAATCCTATTGGGAACCCTACTAAGTAAGTCCCATCTGCTTCCAATTGAGCATCATAAGTATACCCTTTTAACTTAACTCTCTTTTTGTTAGGTACATTTGACTGTTGAGTAATATTATTTGTGGCTTCGATATTAGTAGTAGTATTAGTTTCAAATTTAATAATATTCCACTTATCAAGTGACATATTAAAATCATTTGAATCTATTAATTTTGATTTAATAATAATTTGAAATTGCACATCATTACTTGATTTTATTGTAAAATTATTATCATTAAAATTGTAAATTAAGTTAGTTGGTATTATATTCATAATTTGAATCTCATTATTTTGAAATTGATTACTTAAATAATAAGTTGTATCTGGTGTTATATTCCATTGAATCGTATAGTTGACTTCAATGACATTACTTTCTACGCGCTTAATGTCATTGACACTTGTAAGTAAAGAATAGTTGTTGGCATTATCGCATTTTATAAGAAATAAAGAAGAGAAATAAAGAAATAAATAGAAATAATAATAATTAATAGAAGGCATTAATTTCATTATTAAAAAGTAGAATAAAAAACATTAAAAGATAAACCTATTGTTTATTAAAATTATTATTTATTTGTTGATACCCCCTTCTTTTTTAATTCAGTTAGCTTTCATTTATCTTCAACAAGTATTATTTGCCATGTGAAAATTGCTAAATTTAGACTTTACGTTGTATGGACTTTGTTGATTTACCTAATATACGAAGGTTTTCTTAATACCCTATTGGTTATCATTTTCAT
Source organism: Batkoa obscura (assembly GCA_030770535.1). NCBI lineage: Eukaryota > Fungi > Entomophthoromycota > Entomophthoromycetes > Entomophthorales > Batkoaceae > Batkoa > Batkoa obscura. The sequence goes on along the minus strand of JASVEC010000056.1, from coordinate 138,801 downwards.
TGTTTGAAACTAACATTAAGAGCTGATTTAATGTTTGTTTTTCAAGGCTTACTGAAAATTAAGATTTTAATAGTAAATTTTTACTTGCTTTAGTAGATTAGCCAAAGGGTGCAAGCATTTATTTTTCCAAAGCATTAATACAGAAATTTGGTATAGTTTTTTGAGTTTTAAGGCATAAAGCCAAGAGAAGAGTTTATTTGCGAAAATTAAAAATAGCCCTTTTTTAATATAAAAAACTGTAAAATTAAATCATTTAAACAGTATAACATACTATTTTTATAAATTAAAAAGAATTAAATTACAATATTTGAATTACAATATTTGAATTTATAGATTAATTGATTAAATGTTTTCAAATCTCAATTAAAATGTCCCAGTTTAATCTAGTAGCTGTAATTTTATTATAGTTATTTTGCTTGGGGAAAGTGATCCATTTTTATCATCCCCCTATTTTTTATTTTCAAGATGAAACGCTGTTTTAGCAGTAAAAAGCCAAAAGACATAATATAATTTATAAAAATATATGTAAGAATCAAGTTTCCAATACCATAAGTTGCATATTAAATGTAAATTAATAGTGGGATGTTTATAAGAAGCAACTTAGATATGAAAGAGATCTATTTAAAGTATAAATAAGCAATCAAGAAATCAAATTAAACCTCAGATGTCAAAAGAAAACAACTTAAATAAAAGCAAAAGCTTTATAAAGAAAGATTTTATTGAATTAGCAATAAAGATAGAAGCTGAAAAGATTACTAATTAATAATAAGATAGCAGTAATAGCTGAAAGTTATTGTAAATGCTCGGGGAGACATTAGAAGTTAGCGATTTACAACTTTGAAATGTAGTATCTATTGCTCCATTAGTTTGAAACTGTGATCTTGTTCCCAATAAAATGAAAAACACAGGATGTTTAAAGTTTTTATGGACGTTTTTAAGGCAGTATAATTTTGAAAGAAGTAGGGATAAGATAGCAATATTAATAAATATGGTTTGAAATAATCTGCTTTTTAATAGTTTTGATTTTTGTATTAATAGAATCAAAAATATTAAAATTATTAATATTGAAACAAAATGACCTAAAATATGTCTTTTCAAACTTTTAAGAAAATTCGAATTTTATATTTATATTGAAGGCTTTATATTTAAGTATCTTTATATATGGGGATGTATTTTTGTATTTAAGAATTTTACTGACAATTTTTCCACATAAATAGCGCTTAAAAAATGGAAAAATAATGAAACTAAAAAAAACAGCCTCATATATTAAAATAATAATTATTAATTTATAGTTTATCACTTAAATATATATTTCAACTTTAAAAAGAAACAATTTATTATATAAACTATTTTTTTATAGAAAAAAAAGTAAAACAGAATGAACAAAATTAAATATAAATATATATTATTTATAACAAAAAATAAACTAGAGCATTATTTATTAAGATTTATTTGTTATTCTAATTAAAAATTTCAATATGATCAACCTAAACCAGTACATATAAATTTATAAAAGCAGATGCTTATATTTTAAAAGTTTAATAAAGCTTTAATCTAATAATGAAATATGTGGATATATTTTTGTGTTTAAGAATTTTACTAACAATTTTTCCACTTAAATAACGCTTAAAAGATGGAGAAAGTAATGAAACCAAAAAAACACTCTTATATGATAAAAAAAGTTTTGAAATACAAAAGTTTTTTTAAATTAAAAATTACTGTTAAAACATTTAAATATTGACTTTTAAATAAATAATTAAAGAGTATTATGAGTTTATGTTAAGTAAATATTCTTCATTAGAATAAAGGTAACAAATAACTAAGGGGATGAGGGGCATGTAATGGGGAATAAATCAAAGCATATTAAGTGGTATTTTCTAAAGTAAGCAATAAAAGAGAAAATTCATTTAATTATGAAATGTGATAAAAGCTACTCATACTTTATATAATTGTGACGCACCTCTATTCAAACCTTCGAGTACTGTAGCTAATTGTGAAAAATTCTATTTATACAGAGGGAAGGCTGGATATTTCCTTTTCAAGAGGGAACTATTAAAGAATCTAAAATATATATGGGGATGTTTTGTTTTGTTTAAGAATTTCATTAATGATCTTTTCACTCAAACAATGCTTAAAAAATGGAAAAAGTGATGAAATCAAAAACATCCTTATATAAAAGGTTTTAGACAACATGCCAATGATAGAAAAAAAGCTGATTTTGAAAGATTTAAGCTACATAATGCAGATGAAAATTTACCTCATTAATCCTTTGGTTCAACTTAAATTATTGTTTTGATAATTACAACCAAAATTTTTAATGACAAATTGATTTATCTTTAAAGCTATTAATGTGTTTATGAATGCATTTGTACCAAGCAAGGTGGGAGTTATGTTAGTATCTTATGGCGGTCAAAAGATTGTATAGGAGATTACTTCAGAAGGACTTTAACCTACAACCATCTAGCTTTAGAACTTGGTGAGCGTGATATTGCTTATATGAAATTTGTTCATTATTATAATTGCTGACTTCAACGGTTACTGCCAAAAATTTGGTGAATAAATTTTCTATTGATGGCGAAAGCTTAATTTTTAATATATAATAAACATTGTTACAAATTGCTTTATACGTTTCTTTACTCCTTTATTATCTTTTATCTTAGTGTCTTGAATATTGATATTTTTATAAAGTTTTTCAAACACACTCTTGTATATTTAGTATTTAATATACATAAGACTCTATTTTACTCATTTAAGTTTGCTTTTGACCATGATAGTTATTATGTAATATAGGTAAAAATACTTCTGTTCTCAAAGCAGAGGATTTTGTTAAGGAAATGTAAGACGAGAAGTACTACGACATAAAAAGGATATAATAATTTATATTTGAATTCTCTATGAATAAGAAAACATTCAATCTTCTTTGATTATTATTTAAAGTTAGCGTCCTATACCCCGAGGCTTTATTTTTGAAGCAACAGAGTTATCCAAAGGAAGTATATTTGTTGGATTTACACCAATACTTTATAAAAAGGCTATAGGTTGTATACACATAGTGAAGAGGTTAAAAGTTTACTTACTTGGTTAGGACCTTTAGCTTAAATGACTTTATTTAAAACTATGTAGTATTTTGAATTTGAACCCTATTTACAATTTGATTAAGCTGCTGTGATGACATCAGTCTAAATAATTTTTAAACAAAGTACTAAATTTAAAAATATCTTTTGTGTAAAACGCAAATTCTGTTCTAAAAATTATAAATTATAAATTATAATTCTTGGCAAAACACCTTAATACTTCATAGGGTGAGAAATGCTAGCATCTCTCTTTTTGACTCTTCTAGAGCTTTATTCATTTTATAATAAATTTTAACATTGATAGAAGTTCCAAAACATATCATCTATTATTTATATTATGCTAAAACCTTATGAGTTTATGTCTTTAAGTGTGTAGTAAAATTTATTTAACAAATCCTAATAACTTCAAAAAACACATAAATTATTATAATTTCAATAGCTAACTTTTAGTAAGGTTGTAAATGATTCGCCTATGTTATATTACTTTAAGAACTTCGAGTTTGTGTAGCAATTTAAAATTTCTTATAATAAATCATATCAATATAATTTGGAATAGGGTTGACTAGAATAATGAACTTTTTAACTATATTATAAAACTTTGATAAAAAAATATTGCTATAATAATACTAACATGTAATATTTATATATTGACGCTATTTATTTGGTTATTTTTAATTATATGAATTAAATTTAGATGAAAAAACAAGATTTCTAATTTTAAAATCCCGAAAGGGTCCAAAAGCTTAAATTATTTTCGAAAAAGTAGGAACCAAATAGGAACACATCGTATCAAAATATATATAAATGTCCAACTTTAGCCAAGCTTTCGGACATGCTTTTTTTTTAGTAATGTCGCTTTTATTATTTATTATAACCTTTTTACTTCCCATAATTAACGCAGTAGTACCAAGAGTAACAGGTGGTGGATGTATAATAGTTGAAGATGAATTATATTATTTAGGGGGTTTTGTTTCGATGCCAAATGTAGGTGTATCTGAAATCAATAAAGAAATGTACAAACTAAATTTAAGGAAGGGATTTAAAGTGAGCGGTAATACAGTAGAATGGGAAGAGTATAGTACGACAAATCCACCCAGAGTAGTACATGGTCCATATATATTTTATTTTGGAAATAAGACCCTGGTAACTTTCCAAGCCGTTTCCGCAACCACACTTTCATTCGAGTATTTTGATATTGAAAAAAAGGAATGGTACAATGAATCCATAATTGAAGAATTATATGAATTGAATGGTAAACCTGATATTTCAATCGAAATAGGCGTTGATGGATATACTTATCATTTTTATATTTTACAAGATGAGAGCAATTTAAACAGGTTTTATATCTCTGGTTACTTAAATCGGGAACTACCATCGATGGGTATAAGATCATATGATATTCAATCAAAGCAGATGAAGCTACTTTATGGCGTAAAAAAAGGCTATTATATTCATCAGTTATTTGTCAAAAACAATAAAGTGTATTTTTTGGAATACCCAAAAGAGAATGTAAATCATAATGGTTTTATTGATGTAATACATGAATTAGATCTAACAAACAATCAAGTGAAAAAGTATAGTGTTAAACTTAGAGATGGGTTTTATATATATGTTTTGAAAACGGACCACTCGACTCATCTTGTTATACGCGATTTTAAGCCCGAACCAAGTGTTTATGAAGTTCAATTTGAGCCATTAAACTTTAAAGAGTTAAATCAAACAAACAGTGTAAACTATAACGGATGTTGCCTTACTATTTATAATAACCTTTTGATAAATTCATTTGGTTTTAATATATTGGGTGATAAAGACGAAAATAAACTCCAAAGTACTAATGAAATCCGAGTGATAAATACAACTGATTGGAAACAGCTTGAAGGCTTACCTTCCTTAGAAAATGAACAGAATAACAACAATATTCTTTCAAAAAGTAGTCATGATGGAAAAGTATTAATAGGATGTATTGTAGTTGAAATATGTGGAGTTATAATAATAGTAATAATCATAGTATTCAAACTGTATAAACGTAAATTAAAAAAAGAAGAGCCTCCAAGTCTTATTGTTGAGCCTATTATTATTGAGCCAGATGATCCATTCGATACTAAGATCACTTATTGTGATAGTGAAATTTTTACTTATTGCCAAGAAATTGATAATGGTGATACCATGTTACCTAAAAAACTTAAATTTGATTATGAGGAATACAAGGTATAAATATATAAATAAATTTCTGTGCACTTAATATATCATTACTTCAATTATTAATTTACTATAGATTACACAAAATAAATATAGTTTATAATAGGCTATTTTTCAATCCAAGTCGGGTATAATGAAAAAACGACTATATGTATTATGTTTAATAATCTTGCTTATTTTAATCAAAAAGTATAAAATAAAATTAAAAATAAAGTTAAAACAAAATAAATTAAATTTTTTGTAAACATTTAACAATTTTTATATAAATGATGAAGTAGGAAGAGTTGAGAAATTTGCCCAATTACCAAGAAATTCTGTAAGCTTGTGAGCTATTTTGCTGAGAGATTGGGCAAATTTCACAATTACCCGCTTAAAGATATATTTTCGTTATTCCATGTTTTAAAATCCAGTTTGTAATTTTTAGTTAATTTTAAAAAACCAATGTTCTACTTTAATTCATTTGTAAAATTAAAAAATTCACTAAGACTTAACGTTTCATTACTATTAAATTAGTATTAACTCAATTTACCAGTGCCAGGTAGTTATAAATAGTAATTAAGCTGTAGATACACCTTATTCTGAAAGCTCTATTTTTACAATCTAATTAAATTAAATATGATTTTAAAAAGCATCATCTCACTTAAAATACGAAATGGCATAAATGGGCATTTTATGATGCAATATTAAAGTGAAGTGTCCAACTTTGATTAGTTTAAATAATTGAAAAGAATTAATGATAAGAAATCCAAACATGACAAAAATCGCTAATAATTCTATCATTTATTCTAGGTAAATAAATCGAACTCTTAACCATTACAGTGTCATTTTATTAATAAAAAGTGTAATGACCCCTTCTTACAAGAAAAAAAGCTGAACCTCATAGCTATTATTTTATCGGAATAAAACCTGATTGGATTGTTCTAAAAATAACTTTGGTCCATAATTGGCTCTAAACTTCACTGGGGTAGAATAGTGTGGAGTTAAGTCCGCGATAGCCAAATGAAACATTTCCAACCAATAAGCTTTCAATCAAAAAAAGTTGTAAAATAATATAAAAAGTATGGACTAGCTATAAGAATATCTTTTTTTTAAAAAAAATATAAGATAGAAACATGTCGCAAACCTATAACTTACGCCAGATCGGTGCTGCTAATACCGCCGAATACCGTCTCTATTATGGTAAGTAGTATTATTGATTTGTTTCTTAATTATTCATTTTCAATTAATAGAGGAAAATGGTACTATAATTTCACCATTCCATGACATTCCGCTTTATGCTGATGAAGCTAAAGGTATCTTCAACATGGTCGTTGAGATCCCTCGTTGGACCAATGCCAAGCAAGAAGTAAGTTTAATGATTTATTAGTAAGAATTAGGTCAATATTTTTAGATTGCTACTGGAGAACCTTTCAACCCAATTAAACAGGATATTAAAAAAGGTAAACCACGTTTTGTAAGAAACTGCTTCCCACACCATGGTTATATCTGGAACTATGGCTGTATCCCACAAGTAAATTTAAATCTCTTCTAATTGGCTATAATTTATTTATATTCTAGACTTGGGAAGACCCTAACTTTAGTCACCCAGATACCAAAGCACGTGGTGACAATGATCCAATTGATGTGTGTGAAATTGGAGAACAAGTCGCATACCCAGGTCAAATCAAACAAGTTAAAATTTTGGGTACACTTGCTTTGTTAGATGAAGGAGAAACAGATTGGAAAGTTATTGTAATTGATATCAATGATCCGTTGGCTTCAAGGCTTAATGACATTGAAGATGTTGAACGTCACCTTCCAGGTCTTTTAAGAGCCACTGTTGAATGGTTCCGTATTTACAAAATCCCAGATGGTAAACCAGAAAATCAGTTTGCTTTCTCAGGAGAAGCCAAGAATAAGAAATACGCTACTGAAATCGTACTTGAAACCCATCATCACTGGAAGAATTTAGTTAATGGTACCACACCTGCTAAATCAGCCTCTTATGACCTGTCAATTGTTAATTCAACTTTGGAGAATAAAGTCAGTAAAGACGATGCTGTTTATCAAAGCGTACCACAAGAAAATGTTAAACCTGCTGCGTCTATTGATCCTTCCGTTGATAAATGGTTCTTTATCTCCGGCTCTTCAGTCTAATCGAATTTAAAATATAATTATAAAGAAATATAAAAAATTTAAAAATGACTTACTAAGTTTAATATGCGAAAGTTTTATTATAATAAAGTTGATTTGAATTCAAACTGTCAATAATAGTGAGGATGTATTTTTGTGTTTAACAATTTTACTAACAATTCTTCCGCTCAAATAGCGCTTAAAAAATGGAAAAAATAATGAAACCGAAAAAAACATCTCCAGTATAGTAATATAGTATATAGTAATATAGTAAGATTAGTTAATAAATTGTTTAAACTTAGAATGACTATTAATTATAAAGCTAATTAACAAAATTATTTATTATGCTAGAATTTAATGCCTCTGATCAAAAAAATATTCTATCTCTTGGGATATATATAAAGGGCAATCTTATTATCAAAATAAACATTGATTAAACATTTGAATTGACTTTATTAAATATTCTTACACTCTCAAGCTAAATTGATCGTCCCATTATTGACTATAATATTTAACAATTAGTAGTGTCTTTGAATTTATCCATCATCACCCAATCATAGTTGACTATAAAAAGTATTTAAGCATTTGAAAATAAAACCAAAGCTTAAATTCCAAAGTAAGAAAAACATAACAAAGAGTTCTATTTATTAATTAATTTTGAAGTGTTTAAACAAACAATAAGAAAGATGAGCAGTTATCAACTTCGTCAGGTAGGCTCAAAATACTCTAAGGATTTCAAGTTATATTTAGGTAACAAAAATTTATTGATTTCAATAATATGAATAAGTACAATTCAATATTTGAATAATAGAAAAAGATAGCAAACCCATTTCTTTTTTCCATGATGTACCAATGAGACCAAATAAAGGTGATGATTATGTATTCAATATGGTTGTAGAAATCCCTAGATTTTCAAATGCAAAAGCAGAGGTAATTATAAGTTACAGCTTCAAGTAGATTTTTTATCAATAAGGTTAATAGATTGCTACTAAGAGTGAGTTGAACCCAATAAAATACGATGTAAAAAAAGACAAAGTACGCTTTGTAAAAAATCAATTCCCTTATAAAGGATACCTTTGGAACTACGGTGCTATTCCTCAAGTAAGCTTAATATAGCAATATATAAAATAATATCTTTAATTTTAATAGACTTGGGAAGACCCAGAATATATTAACCCAGATACTAAATGTAAAGGAGATAATGACCCAGTAGATGTATGTGAAATAGGAACTCGAGTAGCTAGTATAGGTGAAATTAAACAAGTAAAGTTGATCGGTACTCTAGCCATGTTAGACGAAGGAGAAACAGACTGGAAGATGTTATGTATTGATATTAACGATCCAAAAGCCAATTTAATTAACGATATTGAAGATGTTGAAACCCAATTTCCAGGCTTATTAAATGCTACTTTAGATTGGTTTAAATATTACAAAGTACCAGATGGTAAACCTAAGAATAGGTTCGCTTTTAATGAAAAGTTTTTAAATAAAAAGTACGCCTTAAGTGTTATCAATGAAACTCATCATCATTGGTCAAACTTAATCAAAAGTAAAGCCCCATATGACCACCTTCATACTAGAAACTCTACCTTACATGGTACACCTCATTATAAAAAAGATATTTCTGATATACCAAATCAAGATGTAAAACCCGATCATCCTATTTCAAAAGACGTTGATGACTGGTACTTTATTAACAAGAATTCGAAATTATAAATAAAAATTCAAAAGGCTTTTAATAAAATTAGATTTAACATGCACTTTATTTCAATGAAAATGTTTATTTAGCTGATGGAGTATGCTTTGAGTGTGAGTCATCCATTCTGCCTTTGTAAAAAGAATACTAGTAAAAATTAATAACTAATAACATTGTTAAAATAAATCATTACCAAAAGCATCATACCAACAGTAAGTCCCGAGCCCATGGCCATGGACTTCATGTCGTATTTTCCAAAATTATCGGTAGTAGAAGTGTAGCCCCTTTTAAATAATTTTAAATTAAACGGTTTAAAGCCATTAGTCGATAGCAAACTCATTTTTTGAAATATCTCTTCTTTAAGTCACCCTTTTTATTTTTATAGTTTTTGGAGCTGCTCAGGATGATATCAACTTGAGTTCAATTTTAAGTCATGCAAAGCTCATAGTTAAATGCTGATTTTTATTTCATCGAGATCATTATTTATATTAATCATTAGCTTATGAATATACTGGACTTTAATAATAAAATAAAACTCCAACTTATAAATATTTATTATATTTTTGAATAATTTTAATATTCCAACCTAAAAACCCACAGCATTTAGTTAAACGAATAAAAACACTTAAAATCCAAAAATCATACCTATTAATAGGCTATTTTCTAAAGCACCAAAGTATCAACGTCATCTAAATACTGCTTACAAACTATAACTAAGTAATTTGCTCAAATTTGGTTTTTATCTTATACTTATCAAATCAACATGTATGCCTCACGTTCCGAATATGATCGAGGAGTGAACACCTTCTCCCCAGAAGGACGTTTATTTCAAGTTGAATATGCCTTAGAAGCCATTAAAGTAAGTTACTTATTTATTAGAGAAATACTTGTTAAACAATTGTAATTTTTTACTAGCTTGGTTCTACGGCTGTCGGCCTTGAAACTTCTGAAGGCGTAGTTTTAGTAGTTGAGAAAAGAATTACTTCAAAACTGTTAGAACCTAGTTCAGTAGAAAAGATTTTAGAGATTGATGAGCACATTGCTACCACTTTCTCAGGATTAACTGCAGATTCTAGAACCATTATCAATCATGCTAGAGTTGAAGCCCAAGTAAATAATTCTATACTTTTATTAAGTTGATATTAATTACAGACTTAGAATCACACTTTTACTTATAACGAAAAGATTAAAGTTGAATCAGTGACTCAGGCAATTTCAGATTTAGCGCTGAGGTTTGGAGAAATTGAAGATTCTGCGGCCATTATGGTAAGATGATTTTAGAAATATCATATTATATTTTAATATTCATCAGTCACGTCCCTTTGGTGTTGCTACTTTAATAGCTGGTGTAGATGAAGTTGGACCTCAATTGTAAGAAAATCTAATCTTTTCAAAGAAACATGACTAATCATTTAGATATTATTGTGATCCTTCTGGTACATTTTCAAGATATTCAGCCAAAGCAATTGGGTCCGGATCTGAAGGTGCACAAAGTGAATTGAAGGAATTATATAATAGTGTAAGCTAATTCAAATAATATAATTAAATATGGATGATAATGATCAAACTAGAATTTAACCTTAGAAGAAGCAGGTATTATGGCTCTCAAAGTAGTTAAACAAGTGATGGAAGAAACACTTACAATTAAAAATGTACAAGCAGCTATTGTTACTAAGGAAAAGGGATTCCATATCCTTGATACTCAAGAGTTGCAAAACTGGCTCGCTCATTTATAAATAATGGATTAAAGTACCATTTTTTTGTTCTTTTAAGGTATTTTTTGTTTTTTTCTTAATATTTTCTACCATTGTTTTATAAAATTGTTAATTTAATTTTAATTTAAATTTAAATTAGCATGATTCAAATGATTTATCAAGTAATTAAATTGATAGATAAATGATTTTAAAGATAAATATCTACAAAAGAGTATAAAAGTAATCAAAATCCTTTGAAAAGCTTTATCAAGCATTTAACTGTTTATTGACTAAACAATTATTCAATTTTTAATTACAAAATGATTTTCAATACCTTAGTTTCCTTATCCCTTTTAGCTTCTGTTTTTGCTGTTTCTCCTCAGCTCCCTTCCCAAGCCCAATCTGGTATTCACCGTAGAGCTATGCCCATTAATCCTCAACTTGCTCAATCTGGTATTCACCGTAGAGCTATGCCCATTAATCCTCAACTTGCTCAATCCGGTATTCATCGTCGTTGCGACGGTTTTGGTGGATGGGGAGGTTTTGGCGGATGGGGAGGTTGTGGTGGATGTGGCTTTTTCCCATTTGTCGTACAAGATTTCAATGCAGTCAACGACAATAACTTCTGTGTCAATGATTTTTGCCAAAATACTGAAGCAGCTGTATTTTGCGATAGTGTTAATTGCTTCGATCAAAATTGTTGCAACTTTAATGCAGTCAATGAAAACCTCATTATTGCTTAAAGTAGTCAATATTTAATTGTTTTTGATGTAGCTTAATTGATTTAAGTTTCATTTTTATTCAATAAAATAGGTTTGATAGTATTTTAGATTTTAAAAATCTTTATTTTTTTATTTATAATATCCTTAAATCAAAATGAAATTAGGACTATCTATAGGGGTGAATTTATTACAAAAATCAAGTCAGTGTAAGCATAAAAACCAGAGCTTTCTACTATCATATGATATTTACTTACAACACTTTTCATCTAGATTTATGAATTATCACCGTATAATGATGTAGGGAATTCTATAAAACTAACTATTTTTCAAAGGTTTATTAATGTCTTTAGACTATTTTATTTAATAGCTTTTATTGTTATGTTGTATTATTTTTTACATAAAAATAAAATAGAGAATACCATCATATAAATATCATTTAATATAAGAGGTTATTTTTTTGGTTTCATCACTTTTTCCATTTTTTAAGCGCTATTTGAGTGAAAAAATTGTTAGTAAAATTCTTAAACAAAAAAATATGTCTCTATTTTTATTGAATTGTAAATAATTTTATAAACAATTTTAAAATATTTGCTTAATTCCAAACTTAAGATAGTAAACATTATATGAAAATTTTGTAAGGATTGTCTCTTGTGTGGTAACACCCTATCTATTAAAACTTTGAATAATTCTATGTAAAGTTTAATAATTCTTAAAAGGCATTATGATATATTAAAATATATCGTCTCAAGAAATTATATCTAAAAAGGGACTTAATAATCGTTTTAATTTAGTGGCCTTCCTTTATCCTGATCTCCAACATCAAATTTACCTAGGTTTAGATGTGCTTAAACAATTTACATGGGCTTTAAAGTTGATATCTATCTATAAATAATAGAAAAAAATAAGACTCTTTGAACTAATATTATTACGATTCTTTATTGATCACCAAGATTAATCAAAACAGTGATACTGAAGATAAATTAAATAGAATTTTAGTGATTGATCTATGCAAAAAGCAATTAAACTGATAACTATTGATTCTAGTGATAAATTAAAATTTTGAGTAAATATAAAAAGCAATTCAGATTCATTCAAAAAACAATATCAAATATTTGACTGTTTATTGACTAAACATTTATCCAACACTTTCAAACTATAAAAATGATTTTCAACACCTTAGTTTCCTTATCTCTTTTAGCTACTGCTTTTGCTGCTCCACCTCAACGTCCTTCTCAAGCTCAATCTGGTATCCATCGTAGAGCTTCACCAGCTTCACCAGCTTACCCACAAATGGCTCAATCCGGAATCCATCGTAGAGCTGTACCATCTTATCCCCAATCTGCTCAATCTGGTATCCATCGTCGTTGTGATGGCTTTGGTGGATGGGGAGGATGTGGTGGATGTGGTGGATGGGGAGGATGTGGTGGATGTGGTTTTTTCCCATTCATTGTACAAGACTTTAATGCAGTCAACGATAATAACTTCTGTGTTAGTGATTTCAACCGTAACACCGAAGCAGCTGTATTCTGTGATAATATCAATGACTTTAATGCAGCATCTAATTGCTTTAATGCAGTTAACGAAAATCTTATCATTGCTTAAGGGACATAGTTGTTTGAGTTATTTTTAGTATAGCTTAATTGACTTAGGTTATATTTCATTCAATAAAATGAGTTTGACAGTAGTTTTTTTAAGATATATTTGACATGTTTCTATAATATTTACAACTATTTTTAAAAGGCTTTGATACAAAATATAAATGACTATAACTTATTAGTATTTTATCTAATGTGTAACAAATGATAACTATTGATCCTAATGATGAATTAAAATTTTGAGTGAGTGCAAAAAAGCAACTCAGATTCATTCAAAAAATAGTATCAAATATTTGACTGTTTATTAACTAAACAAATTTCAATACTTTTAAGCTATAAAATTAATTTCAAATACTTTAGTTTCCCAACTTTTTTTAACAGCTACTTTTATTGCCTCTCCTAGCCTCTCTCAAGCTCAATCTGGTATCCACCATAGAGAGCTACTCTAACTGCCTCAGCCTATCTACAGAAAGCTATAAGCTAGATTTCTTAAAATAAATCAAAGATATATCCATGTAATCTAACAGATACGCTAATAATTTTAACACTTATAACATCCATCTATTTATATTGCAGGTAGCTTAACATATGGGAATATGTTTTTATATTCAAGAAGTTCACTAATTTTTTCGCTTAAATATTGCTTAAAAGATATAAAAAGTGACTAACCCAAAAAAAAATCCCCTCATACTATATAAATATTATGATTCATTCACGTTAATTTTAACAACTATTTATAGCAACCCAGAGTTTATGAAATTTTATAATAAAGATACTAAAATTTACTATTAATGACAACAAACTTAATTAAGCAATATGTAAAGTTAATGCTTTGAAAGAAATAATAAATAAATACCAATAGATACTAATAAATACCATTATTATTAACTATAGCTTCAGTATATTCTTTTGGTCAATAAAAAAGTTTCAGATTTAATACAACTAAAAATTAATACAACTATTTAAAAATGATCAGTAATAATAAAATACTAATATTATAATCTATTACTAAAAATAAATAAAAACTAGAAACGAGCAAATCGAAATTATTATATGGGGATGTATTTTTATGCTCAAATAATGCTTAAAAAAGTGGAAAAGTGATGAAGTCAAAAAAAAACATCCCCATATAATATTTATTTAATAACTCAACTATTTTATTAAGATTTAATAAAAACAAAAATAAAAATAAATATTTGTTAGATAATATATGTACTAATAAAATCAAAAAAATAACATGCAATAAATATTTCAATAATTTTAAAAATAAAATGATAACTAGCTTAATATTTATTTGTTCAAGGATTGTACTAGCAATCTTTCCGCTCAAATAGCATTTAAAAACGGAAAAATAATGAAACTAAAAAACACCTTCATGTATTGAACAATTTTAAAAATATAGTAAGAAAAACAGATTTACATAATATGGGGATGTATTTTTTTGTTTAAGAATTTTATTAACAATCTTTCCACTCAAATAGCGCTTAAAAAATGGAAAAGTAATGAAATAAAAAAAACGTCGCCATATATGTGCTTAATATTATGAAATCTGGTACTCAGTGGTTGGATTCAAGAGCAATTTTTGCTTAATTGCTTAATTGACTAGTTATAAGTTGAGAGGCCTTAATCTATGTAGTTAAGATAGACTTAAGTTGTGAAGAATAGGACGTAATATGCTACGGACTATGTAAGACAAATAGAATAGACAGTACTACTATAAAATCTATGTAAAATACTATCAGAAAGATTTGGCGGCTTTATTAAAGATACGATACCGGGGAATAATTCAGTTGAAAAGCCTTATGTTATTATGTTGAAGAATCTCTTTTATACTCCGACAAGTATGGACACCAAAACAAGAGAATAATGTTCTTTGCAATGGGAAGTTAGAAATTCTCGCATTAAATCAAAATAAAAGGATTGGGATTGATTGCGTCTGAACTCGAGAACACAATGACTCAAGTAATTGTTATGTTATAATCAATCATAGAGCTGGTAAAGCGACATTTTACAATATGCAATCAAAAAAAGTTATACAAGTTGCATAAATTCTATATTAATACTTAAAAAAGCATATCTAATAAAATTATTAAAAAATCAAATAATAGAAGTTATATAATGATTTTAAACTATTACAATAGAC
Source organism: Batkoa obscura (assembly GCA_030770535.1). Lineage (NCBI taxonomy): Eukaryota > Fungi > Entomophthoromycota > Entomophthoromycetes > Entomophthorales > Batkoaceae > Batkoa > Batkoa obscura. Next base: position 123,566 of record JASVEC010000056.1, on the reverse strand, counting down.
AGGCTATATCAGTATTAAAGTTAAGTATTTTATATTTAAAAATAATAAAATAATAAAATAATAGGCAAAGTTTATTCTGATTACTTATCTGAAATATTAAGCTATAATTCGGTATGTAAAGAAAACTGTTTAATTAATCAAATGTTTGAGTTTTTATTTAAAAACTTTATAAAAATTGATATAAAAGTAAATATAAGTAGATATAGGAAATTATGTTAAACTTCAAAAGTTTCCATATTGTATATTTAAAAAAGTTATGAAACAATAGTTCAAATATTAACATTAATTTTTTTATCAAACGTTGTAAAAAGAAATAATCGGCGAACATTTTGAGAAAACTTTATAATAGAAAAATAGTTTTGAAGTATTAAGTAAAAAAAATATTAATTGATTAATTCCAAAGTTGAGATTTTTGTTTATGAACGCAATAAAATTAACAACTTAACATTTAATAATAAGAAAACAGATATAACTTTTGAAAAGTATTTCCATTTTATTAAGCACAATAAAGTACCTTATTATCTAGTATCTGATAAATCAAAAAATAGTGATATAATTTCAATTGAAATTATGAAGTCTATAGAAAATAGAAGAGCTAAAAGATCAATCTTAACTTATCTTACAAAAATAACAGGAAATTTAAAAGTTTCAACATTTACTAAGCAGATAAATAGCTTATTAAGTGATAAGAGTCAATTATCAAATGTTAATATTATTTGAAGTATTAATATTTAGGTTAATAAATAGCCAAGAAGTAAGTAATTGTAGTTTTGGTGCTAACTGCTTCTTCCCATACAGCTATTTATTAACTTGGTAATATATTAATAATGCAACTATGATGTTAAAACGGTTTGTTTATTTGATAGGAAATCTGAAATTTCGGCTATAAAGCAGCCAATAATAAGTATCTTTCAATGGAGTTTTATAGGAAAATGTATTTATTTACATACAACTTTGATTAACATCGATATATAGACCATATTAGTAAAAGCCTTATTAATCCAGGAGTTTTTATTAAATTTAGTAGAAATCCTGCTAACTCAGAGTACAAATTATAAAATAATTTAAACTGTGTCAGATGTGTTTTTACTTTTTAATAAAGAATTTATTTTTATAGAGTAGGTTTCTAAGATACAAATTTCTTGGAAATTGAATAAAAAAATGAAGCCGATTTCGACATCCCCATATTTAACGGATAAGCTTTATTCTTGCTTTTACCCTTGACTATTCGGCCTACTTATCATTGGGTAATTAATTCCTTCAAAATAACGGGATTTTAAAAAGCCGAAATTCAATACACATTTCCTGAATAGTGGGACAACTCCTAATTTACTAATAAGGTGATATTTCTTATATAGGACAGCGTAATACTAATAATTAGTAATTAATAGCTATGTAGATATGCAATAAATTTTTTAAAAAGTTGTTGACATCATATTCTTTCATATGTGAATAGTCTAACAAGACAAAAGGATATATAAACAAATGATATTGAGTTTTTATCAGTAATTTAACTTATAACAAAGCATGGGTTTAAAAGAACAAGTGCTGGTAAGTGGAGGAACAGGGTACTTAGCACAGCAAGTCATCTTTGATTTGTTGGACCTTGGGTATATCGTTAATACCACAGTAAGAAAACTTCAAGATTCTAGATGCGATATATTGAATCAATGGAAGGAAGAATTCCCAAATCAACTGAATATATTTGAAGCTGATTTATTGAAAAAGAATTCTTTTCTTCCAGCATTGAAAGGATGTAAAGCTGTGTTTCATTTAGCCACCCCTGTTTTGTTTAAAAACCTGCCTACGGATCCATATGAAGAACAAGTCAAACCTGCAGTCGAAGGTATTCAACTTTCATGTAATAACAATAGAAATACTAATAGATTTTAGGAACCCAAAATTTACTCGAAAGCATTTTAGAAATTGATACTATTACCGACATTATTGTGACTAGCAGCTTATCTTCAGTGTATACCACTTTTGATGTCAAAGAGGGCTACTATACTGAAAAAGATTTTAACTATAATGAAACTATTGAATCAAGCCCTTATGCATACTCTAAAACCCAAGCTGAATTAAAAGTATGGGAGTTTGAAAAGCAATACTCTAATAAATACAGAATTTTGACCGTCAATCCAGGTGTTATATTTGGACCATTGATTGGAGCTAAGCAATTATCAATCAACGGGAAAGAAAGTAATGTAGGATTAGATTATATTAAAGACTATGTTAATGGAGTACATGAGTTTATTGATAAAGGCAAATTTTAACTTTAAATAATTAACAATAACTAACAACTAATAATTAGGTGGGCGTGCTTATGTTGATGTACGTGATGTAAGTGAAGCCCATATTCGGGCTTATGAAAATAAAAATGCAAGTGGACGATTCATCTGCAATAACAGCTCTTTTTCTTGGAAAGAATTTTCAGGAATATTAAAGAAATTGTTACCCAATGCCCTTTTGCCATCTGTGATCAACCATAAATCAAAAGAAGAGCCTATACCTAAGTTTGATAATACCAAATCTAAAGAAATACTTGGTATTAATTACATCACATTAGAGACTTCTATTAGGGAGCAGTTAAAACAATTTAGCGATTTACCTTATCAGATTAAAGATTGAGCGTAATTATCTAATAAGTTCTTGTGGCTTATTATTATTTATAAATTTATCGACAATCATATTAATAAATAGTATTCTTTTCGCTATAAAAAAATGTTCAATTCACTATTAATGATCTTCTAGAAAAAGCCTAAAAGTTTCTTTTCTTAGGCTTGTTATAGCAATTGCTAGCTATAGGTTTAAGTTTATGCAAATAAAGGACTCATCAGCTTATAGCACTTTGAAAATTAATTGTAACTCTAACACTAAAGATCAATCAAAAAATATTCCTTTATTATAAAATCTATCTGTGGAGCTGTTTTTTTTTAATTTTATTATTTTTCCATTTTTTAAGCGCTATTTGAGTGGAAAGATTGTAGTAAAATTCTTAAAAAACACATATCTCCCTATGTTTTAAAAGTATGAGAAACATCATTAAACATCAAAGCTAATTCCAATAAGAATTAATGGGTGGTTGGCCTACTTTCACGTGAAGGATATGCAAAAATCTTTTTAATAAATTATAAAAATATTTATGCTATAAATCAATTTTGCGTATATCAAAAAAGATACAGAATGTAAATTCAAACTTATTACAATAAAGGGAAATTTAAAAAAGCATTGAAAAAGCTAAAAGCTAGTAAGATCATACTTACTGTAACATTTTACTCGCATCTTAACCTTTATATTAAACATCGACACATAAAAGCTCATCTTAGCAGTTCATCTAAGTTGCAAAACCATTTTCCTTACTTATAAAGTGATAAAATAAATGTTATTATTTTAAGTCTCTGTTGTTTTAGTATTTAGTATTTAGTATTTACTATTAGCTATAAAAGATGATGTTAAGATAAATAAAGTAGAACTTTAATGATTTGATCTATGCAAAAAGCAATTAAACTGATAACTATTGATTCTAGTGATAAATTAAAATTTTGAGTAAATATAAAAAGCAATTCAGATTCATTCAAAAAACAATATCAAATATTTGACTGTTTATTGACTAAACATTTATCCAACACTTTCAAACTATAAAAATGATTTTCAACACCTTAGTTTCCTTATCTCTTTTAGCTACTGCTTTTGCTGCTCCACCTCAACGTCCTTCTCAAGCTCAATCTGGTATCCATCGTAGAGCTTCACCAGCTTCACCAGCTTACCCACAAATGGCTCAATCCGGAATCCATCGTAGAGCTGTACCATCTTATCCCCAATCTGCTCAATCTGGTATCCATCGTCGTTGTGATGGCTTTGGTGGATGGGGAGGATGTGACGGTTTTGGTGGATGGGGTGGATGTGATGGTTTTGGTGGATGGGGTGGATGTGATGGTTTTGGTGGATGGGGTGGATGGGGAGGATGTGGTGGATGTGGTTTTTTCCCATTCATTGTACAAGACTTTAATGCAGTTGATGCTAACAACTTCTGTGTTAGTGATTTCAACCGTAACACCGAAGCAGCTGTATTCTGTGATAATATCAATGATTTCAATTTATTCGATAATAACTTTAATGCAGTTAACGAAAACCTTATCATTGCTTAAGGGATATAGTTGTTTGAGTTATTTTTAGTATAGCTTAATTGACTTAGGTTATATTTCATTCAATAAAATGAGTTTGACAGTAGTTTTATCATTTTAAGTTTTATCTTTTCCAGTTTATACTTTATAGATTAGTATAGTAAACTTAAGGCTTAAATGTTAAGATTATTTACTTTTATAGTATATAATTTAATCCAAAAGTAAGATGTTTACTACGAAAATCAATATATTAAGCTTGTATTTGTATAACTTCAACTAAGGAGTTTAATCCCAGATTTCTGGATTTATAGTTTCTCATAAATATAAAATATGGGGATGTATTTTTGTGTTTAAGAATTTTAGTAACAATTTTTCCATCCAAATAGTGCTTAAAAGGTGGAAAAATAATGAAGCTAAAAAAACATCCTCATATGCTACATTATTCAAAATAAATGATTTTTAACCTATTCGATAAGTTTTTATCCATATTGACTATTAATCTTTTTTAAATTTTAATGTTAACACTAACATACTAGATATAGATTTCATATATAATTCTTTATTTTTCTGATATCAATATTTAAAAACTAATTTAATAAATGGTGAGTTACATTTTGAAGCTTTGATATTATTATTTTCTTTTAACTTACCAAAAATTTTATCAGAAAAAAGCTACAAATTAACTATTATTCAAATAATAACACTCTGGTTCCTAGATAGTAAATAAGTCAATAATACAGTATAGAAGGCTTTTAAAACTATGATAACAAAGTGAAATGTATAAGATCTTAAAAAATTCAACCAAAAGTTGAAATCATCTTTATCGTATAGTTTTATTCCTATTTAACCTCCAACATCAAATACAGCTGAACTAAAATTGTCATAATAATGCCTATGAATAATAAAATCATTTTATTTATTTAAAAATAATGATATGAGGTGCTGTCTTGTCAACAGTACTATTAAATATTTATTTGGCGTTTATCATTATTGTTAAAAGATGGTAATAAGATAAATCGTTTTTATAAAGGGTATAAAACCAACGGAAATTCATTGAAAAAATAGTATCAAATATTTGACTGTTTATTGGCTAAACAACTTTCAATACTTTTAAACTATAAAAAATGGTTTTCAATACTTTAGTTTCTTTGTCCCTTTTGGTTGCTACTTTGCTGCTCCACCTTAGCAACCTCCTCAAGTTCAATCTGATATCCATCGTAGAGCTTTACCAGCTTATCCAAAAATGGCTCGACCTAGAATTCATCATCATTATTATGGTGGTTTCGATGGCTTGAGTGGTCTTAGTGAATGGGGTGGCCCTAGAGACTATGGAAGGTATAGCCTTAGCGGTTGTGGTTTGGGAGGTTATGAGGTTTATTAACCCATTACTCAAAATTTACAACTAATTTCGATAGCTTTTTTTATTTAATAACTTTGGTTTGTTAGCTATAATTTTTGAAAACTTTGCAAATTTATATTTGTATTTTTGTTTATTCGTATTATTTGATTTATAAAGAATAAAATAGAAGTTGTGTTATTCTTGCAACATAAAATTTAAATGATCTAAGGAATTAAATTTTATTTATTATGTTTTTTATAATATTTTTGATTTTGGAATCAAATATTTTAATTTTAATAGTTATAAAATAGTTTTTAAAAATACGGTTAGATTTTTCAACAGTTGATTAATAATTTAAATTAATTATTCTATCTTTGGTAAATTTCTACTATCCATTACTATTTACTATTATCTATTACTATTTTTTAATTTTTATGTTAATAAACTAAATTACGAAATCTATCTATACTCTACTGAATTTACTTTTATTAAATGGGGATGTATTTTTATGTTTAAGAATTTTACTAACAATCTTTCACTCAGATAGTACTTAAAAAATAGAAAAAGTAATGTAAACCGAAAAAGCACCCCCTTATGCTTGAGGTTGAAATTTTGAGTAGGAAACGATGGATTAAAATACTGTAAATTTAATAAATGTTGAACAGTATTATTTTGTACAAGTAGGCACTTGACCTTCATTTTTCTTTTCCTTGTTCTCTCTGTTGCTTCTACAAAAAAACTACATATCAAAAGCTGTCCTTTATCTTATACCTCAAATCTTCTAATGTTAAACATTTACCTGCACTCTTCTTAACTTTGTCTTTTTGTCTAGTAGACTTGAATTGGCTTTTTTATTCTTGAGACCTACCTATTCTTAATTTATATATCTATAATTTCTTTATCTCTTTTGTGTAGTGAAATGTAACAATACCATCAATCAGTCAAAAGAAAATTGATCTCAAACATCAATATAGCAAATAAATTGACTATAATTGGATAAATTTTAGAAATATTGTAATATATTAACCATATTACCAGAAGCGTGCTTTATCTCTATTTTATCTAAGGGTTTACTTTTATTGCAGCTTCTAATAATAAATCTATCTGTATTTGATTTTATCATAATTCAAATATGTATGTAAAGATAATTCGATTACTTACAAGTAGCCAAAGAAAATAGGTTTATTTATATTTTAAAGTGTTTACTATAGCATATAAGGGATTGTTGGAATATGATTTTAATGCAACATTAATATGGATTTGTAGCATTTACCCTTATTTTTCATAAACCATCAATTCAAAAGATAGACAACTTCCTAATTTATCACCTTAAAAGCTTCATTAATCGGCAATTAAACTGATAAATGACCAATCTAAATAATCATCTCACTCTTTAAAACTCATATAAAACCCTACTAAAATCCTCCCTAAAAATCATATTAAATATTTGACTGTTTATTGACTAAACATTTATCCAACACTTTCAAACTATAAAAATGATTTTCAACACCTTAGTTTCCTTATCTCTTTTAGCTACTGCTTTTGCTGCTCCACCTCAACGTCCTTCTCAAGCTCAATCTGGTATCCATCGTAGAGCTATCCCTATAAATCCTCGAAATCCTTCCCAAGCTCAATCTGGTATTCATCGTCGCTGTGAAGGGCATAGTGGTTGTGGTGGCCATGGAGGTTGCGGTGGCCATGGAGGTTGTGGAGGGCATGGCGGATGCAGTGGATGTGGGAACCATGGAAACTGTGGAGGACATGGCGGCTGTGGAGGTTGTTAATAACATGAAATCTGTATTCTATGCCATTATTGTTATATTTAAGTATAAGATTAATTGTATCAAGTTATATGAAATTTATATTATAAATAAAATAAACCATTCAGATAATAAATTAGAATTTTTATTGAGTTATAGACTTATATGACTATCTATTATATTCTTTTTTCAATATTTAAATACTACTTTTATAGGATTATACTGTTACATCCTTTGAAATCTCTTCTTCAGATAAATCTCCTTCTTTAGATGTTATTTATCATCTACTGGATGGCCTTAGCTGTTCTTTGATTAAATTTTGTCTGACCTTTGAAAGCCAGTCCTTATTTTATAATTATCTCTTGAAGTAAGATCAACTAATATTATTTTTCAAATAGATAGATAAATAAAATATCAAGCTAAATAGAAGAGTATAATGTTTCTTATATTAAAGTTAATTCAAATTGATGTTTTTTAATTTACTATCAATAGATATAAAATATTTAAGAGTTAATAGCATTTTGAGGTTTTTTATAAAGGCAAATAGCCAAATGAGTCAAATAATACAATCATTGAATTATAAAATAAAATCTTACAAATTTGTATATTATAATTTATTAATAATTTAATTCATTATAAACAAAAACAGTACAAAACAAAATTTTCAAATAATAGTATTCTATCACCTACTATTTTCTATTAGTAATAATGATAAAATAGTGTCAACTTTAAATTTTAATATGAGCATATATGAAATAATGTTCTTACTATTGATATCTAAATATAAAGAAGTCACATTACTCAATCTCAATTTTAAAAACTTTAACCAATCGAAAACTCAACCACAGAATACTAATACTTATGTACTAACTTCAACAACTTTTACTATCCGATTTTCATTAGTAATTTAAAATATAAAAGATAAATAGCCCATTTTCAAGAATTAAAGTTTGGAAAACAAAGTTAATTTTAACTAAACTCCGGTATTAAAAAAACTGCCATTGCAATTAGTAACTATAGTTATACTATATTAACTTTAAAAGAATTCTAAATTTTCTAATTCTAGAATAAAAACTATTTAGAGGAACTCAAGTTTGGAAATTCAATTTTCGAAAAGTTCATCAACTATAAATCTATTTTAAAACCCTCAACCCCAATAATGCCAAGAGAAGCTATAAGATAAAAATAAATTGAAAATTGGCAAGAGATAGTTAAGTAAATGCAGGGTATATCGACTAGTTTTTAATTACTACTATAAGCTTAATTGTCGGTTTTTTGCATTACCAGTTGAAATTTTGTAATATCCAAAAATAAATAATCATTAATTAGTACATAGCTTTAATAAGAAAATAAAAGCTCAATAAATTCAATAAATTAAAAAAAATTAAAAAGTAAAATGAAGAATGGTGATGTCATTTTCAAAGAAGAAGCACTATTCATTAAAAAATAGTCATTAACAATTACATAATATCGGTATTATTCAATAATTAGTAATATTAGGAAGATTGTTAGAGTAACGATTATTGCAATTTTATTATAATCATTATTAGTATCAATTTTAATTGATATTTGAATCTCATAATTGGTATATCAAGCCTTTGCTTGTATAGAACTCAGAGAGGATTGATTGTTAGTTTAAATTCTCAGTTAATTTATCCGTATCAATTAGCTGTATTGACCAATGATGTTAAGGCAGTCGATGTTTTAAATGAAGTCTAATGAATTTTCTATGGGCTTGAATTTGAACTAAAATCTCAAGCATCTATTATTGTCCAATCAATAAAAAAGCGGAATAATTTTAATTTTGTTATAAAAATAGCTTAAAATTTTAAAACCCTTGGCAAATTGAGTCAAGAATTGAAGATTAAATTGGGTGCTTAATAAATCAACTTGAAACTATAAATAACTATCGATTTTCTCCTTTTTATAAATTATTATTTTATATTTTATACTTAACTAAAAAAACAATAAAAATACTACAAAAATGTTAGGTACATTCAACTTTCATAAAATCACTTTATTCCATTGGATTTGGTTATTTTCCACTTTCGTGACTGTTTATGCTCAAGATGTTACCAACCCAAGCACTCCTAGCGCTGGTATTTCCGTTGGTCAAATCATCGGAGGAGTTATCTTTATTATTGTTGGTCTTATTTTCACTTTTGCTGGTAATCGTATTCTCAAATTCATTATCTTTTTAGCAGGTGGTGCCTTGCTTGCTTATCTTACTTTCCTTGCTGCTAATGCTATTGTTGACTTTAATACTGCTACTGATGGTCAAAAGATAGGTATTTATGTAGCTATGGGAGTATTAGGATTATTAGGTGGTTTCTTAGCAGTTTGTATATGGCAATTAGGACTTGCTTTATTGGGTGGCTGCTTAGGTGCTTCTATTGGTTTGTTAATCAATAGAACTAATGTCATCCCAGGCAAAACTGGACAAATTATCCTTGTGGTTGTATTAGCTATTGTATTTGCTATTTTGACCTTTATATTTAGAAATGTATTGGTTATCATTGCCACTGCTGTATTTGGTGCTACTACCTTTATGATGGGTGTTGATTATTTTGCTAAAACTGGATTTAATACTTTATTCCAAAATATTGGTCAAGGTCCTGCTCCTACTCCAGATGCTAAGATTTGGGCTATGATTGGATCAACTATTGTCATTGCTATTATTGGTATTTTGGTACAATTTAAAACTAAGAAATCCAGCTAGATGAACATTGTTATTTAAATTTATATTAATTGTAAATAAAATTTAATTTTTATACTATAAAATATATGGGGGTGTTTCTTTATTTCATCATTTTTTCCATTTTTTAAGCGCTATTTGAGTAGAAAAACTATTAGTAAAATTCTTAAACGAAAAGTACATCCCCATGTTATGTTTTTATTGTTTTTATTGTTTTTATTATAGTAAATCAAAAATAACTTTATGAACTTATTAGTCTTCACCACCGCTAGAAAAAGCATCAGCAGAAGGGCTAGCTGGCCCAGCAATACCGGGGGAAGTAGATACAGCAGCTTGAATGTTTTGTTTATTTTTATTAAAATGTTCCATAGTAGGTGGAGGTTTACTAGTGATTGCTTTAATTTCTTGTTTTAATAATTGACAATACTCTTCTAAAGGTAAATCATTATCATCATAGCCAAATGGATTTTCAATTTCCTCACCAATATTAATAATACCAAATGAAGTAAATACAACTATTAATACAATTGGAATAATTAACATATCTTTAAATTGTTGTTCATTAACTCCAACTATATAAAATTTACCAATTAATTGAAATGGTAAGGTTAGACAAAATAACCAAGTAATTTGAGATAAATGTACTGAATAAGCTGTAGGGATTGGGGTTCTTAAGATACGTTCAAATCCGGATAAAGAATCGATTAATGAATTAATATTAGCTATCATAACACTATTAACTGGAGGAGCTAATTGATTTTTACCAGCATATTCAGCAATAAAAGTCGATATACAAAACGCAATTTCAATAGGTAAATTGGTAGAACTTACTTCTTCTTCATTTTTTTGAATCATTTCTAATTCATTATTAGGATCATTAATTTTATCAGGTAAATCAATAACAATAGGCTCTAAAGAAGAAGGTACTGAATATCTTGGTAAATGAGCAATTAAATGTTTTAAATCATTAAATTCTGTACCATATTCACTACGTAAATAATGTTTGATAGCTACTGGATAGGCTATTAATAAATCTAATACTTTTTCTTTTGCTACTCGATCTATATTATCTTTTTCTATTACATGGACCCATATATTTCTTGTTAGCGCACGAATAGCTACTGTCATTGTAGACCATAATCGACGTCCTTCCCAATACCTATCATAGGCAGTATTCGTTCTAAAGACTAACAATAAGGATAAAACTAAAGTAGTTAATGTGGATAGAGAATCCTCAATTTTTAAAGAAACTCCCCCATAACGATTAATGAGAACTACAGCGCAAGTCCAGAGTAAAAAAAAAGCTAATTTTGGCAAAACATGTTTAATAACAGATCCTTTATATTTTAAAGCTGTAAATTTAAAGGCATTATATTTCACTTCCGATTGTGTCATTGTAAGTTAAACTAAAAGAAAAGTTAACAATTTAATTTATTTTTTTTGGGTTTTAAGGGTTTGTTCCTTTACAAATTAAAAGTTCGGTTTATCTAATTTATTGGTTTGAGGAGTAACCAATTATGGTTTGTTATTGGTGAGATAATTATATTACTAAAGGCAAAGAATTCTTGTCATCACTATTATATTATAGTATAGTATATAGTATGTATTACATATTGTTGTATAGTCAATGTTCTAGCAGCTCCCACCCTCATCAAAATAATTAAATACAACCGATTGGTTGGAAAAAGCCATTTTAAATAGCCAATCAAATCTCCCATATCATTTCCATTCACTTGAACCAAAAAATTCCAATTTTTGATTATATGGGGATGTTTTTTTTGGCTTCATTATTTTTTCCATCTTTTAAGCGCTATTTGGGTAGAAAAATTGTTAGCAAAATTCTCAAATACAAAAATACATCCCCATATTATTTAATTCAACAAATATAACAAAATGGTATTAAGTTTACTTAAAAAAGAATTCAACGAAATTGATAATGTCGAATTAAATTCCCAATTAAAATTAAAACAATCGGAGGTTACATTAACTATTGAACCAACCCCTGATTTTATTGAATTTAGTGAAGGAGCTCTTTATATTAATGAAAGGTAAATTTGATGTTTTAATTTAATTTCCATTTCCATTTCTATTCCAATTATATTCATCACAATAAAATTATTATAATTTAGTCCACATTCACTAACTAACAACTATTAATTCTTCCATCTTACCTTTTATTTATTAATGTTAACTCTCTCTCTTCATTATTAGTTTCTTTGGTTTCTACAGCACAGTATCTGAAACTGGATTTAAATTAGACTATCGTAGTTTAGTTTTACATGCATTAACGATGGATCCAGAAAGCCATAAACCAATTTTATATTGTCAAATTAATAAATTATTTCAAAGTTTATTGCCTAATGGACACGATACTGGTGATCTAGATGAATTTTCAGAATTGAAATTTACGTTTCATTCTGTAGGAGATGGTAAGCATTAATACTTTATTTATTTATTTTTATATGGGAGAAGATAATCAAGGAGTCCAAGAAGGAAAAAGAAAAAGAAATGGCTTCTATTAATAGCTTAATCAACTAACCACTAGTATTTTTAGCGGAGCCTATTTATATGGCTATTAGCCAATGTCAAGAGCTGTATCCAGATCAAGATAGCGAAAACGAGCAAGAAACTGATATCAATGAAATGGAATTTAATGGTAGGTATTCTGATGCTGATGCTGATGCTGATGCGGAAGAGGATAATATGGAAGTAAGTAATTTTGGTTTTAATATGATTTTATGACGACTAATGGATTAGTAGAGAGAAGATCCAATGTTAATAGCACTTGAAAAAGAGCTGGAGAAGCAAAAGGATTAAACATAATAATAAAAGAGATGAATTAGTAATAAAAAAGTTACAAAAATCGAAGTAATTTGGATCTACTATTGAATTTTTTATGTTTTTTTAGTAAATGTTAATCTTTCTAAGAGTGGAATTATTTAGAAGCTAATAAAAGGTGAGTGAAGATTTGGTTGAGTAATTGATGATAAGTGATAATGGAAGGTGATTAGGTTTTCCTATTAAATAGCATTAGTTAAAAGGAGCAGTTAACTTATTTTTTTAAAGTTACAGTATTAGTAATGCTAGTATGATTTTTAGAACTCAATTATTATATAGAAGTTATATATTGATAAATAGAATATTGCAAATCTATAATGAACGAGTGAATAGTTTAGTACCAAATCATACCAATATTTTATTGTTGTAGAATAATAGGGCTTAAAATGAATCTATTAATTGTAAATAGAAGAAGTTTAGTGAAGCATATGACTAATAATTTATAGTGAAAGATTGAATTGTTTGGTATAAAATTATAAAATTCTTATATTGGTAGAATAATAAAGGCTTAAAACAAATATACTTAAAACAAATATACTTAAAACAAATAATATCCATAGGCTAACTGATTTTTAAAATTTTAATATAATAAAAGAATACTATATTTTTGAGAAAATAATTCAAATACTTTATTTTGATTAATTAGTGGTTAGGCTATATATTTTATTTATTTTACTCCAAAATTGGTAAAAAATAATATATAAAGTAAGTATGAACGGAGGGTCCAAATTATTAATATTGAAAAAGTATTGCTTAAATTGAGTATGTATTAATTGAAAATCGTAGTTATAAATGGGTCTTTTTAAGTCTAATATTTCAGTTTATGAACAACTTGTTTTTTGGAAGAAGTGAAAAGGGTTCGATTTTTCTATTTATTTTAATATAAACGGTGATTGAAATTTAATGTAGAATGCAATAGGTTGAACTATATTGTTAAATTGAATAATTGCCATATAACGGATAAAGATTAAGTATAATTAAGATTTTTAAATTAATGAATTTGAATAGTTTCTATTTCTCGGTTATTTTTTCTATTGTTTTTGTTGATATTATATTAATAATATAATAATATCAGTCTAATTAACTTCGCTTCTATTGAGAAACAAATTTTGTTCAAAAAATCAAGTCACACTAATTTGACAGAATTTTTAAAAAAAAAGCTGATGCATAAAGTAAAGTTGATAGTATTTAAATTAGATAAATTCAAACCGCAGTCTTCAATCTTCTTTTTTAATTAGTTTAAAATTAAAAAATTTTAATCTAGTTTTTAAAATTCAATTCTTTTTTATCAACAATCATAACTACATAAAATCATTACATCGGCTATTATAACTTATTAAAACCCAAATATGCGTCCTCAACGCTCTTGTGTCAACTGCAAAAAAAGAAAACAAAAATGTGATTTAATGCTTCCGTGTTCTAGATGCATTAAACTGGGGGTAGAGTGTACCTTTCTATCTAATAAACCTAAGGAGAAGGCAAAATTAATCCCAAAGATATTACAAAAAGATGCAATTCGATTGGAAAAAAAATGGTCTCAATTGGAATCTATGGTCAAAAAATACCATTTAGATGAATTGATAACTGATAATACACCATTATCGGATCCTGTGTTAACACCTGAAACTAGTTCTTCTAGTTGTGCAGAATTGGAAGAAAATATGACTGTAAAAAAATTGTTTTATTATCCTAGTAAAGGTAAAATTCATATTTCTATTAATTCAGGATTTAAGTTCACAATATTAATCTAGATATCCCCAAAGAATACCATTTAGTTAATGTCTTTTTCGTCTATCATCACAACACTTTTCCTTATTTAAACGAAGATCGAGTAAGAAAAATAGTTGTTTCAGGAGATGAAAGGGATATGACATTAATCTCCGCCATCTGTTCCTTTGCTTTAAAAACATATGAATTTTTATTGGGTGAAGAAATTTCTTCTATTGATATCAATCCGTATTATAAAAAAACAAGACGATTACTAACTTCTGATTTTAAACCCAGTTTAAGTTTATTACAAGCTACATTAATTTCACATACTATGGAAACAGGTAATGCACATCCTATTAAATCCTCTTGTTTATCAGCAGAATGTATCAAAATGGGACAAATATTGAATTTACATACAATGAATTTGGATCTGGATGCGAGTAAACTAAATGATTATGAAAAAGAAAGAGTCAAAACTTGGATTCAATGTTTAAATTTGGATCAATTATCTTCCCTCTTTTGTGGCAAACCAGCGTATAATAGGTTAACTGATTTAACGTCTATTGATAATGATTTGGTTCATAGACTAATCAATTCAAATAGTAATTTCATTTTGGTAAGTAGAAGTAACATGAATATTGTAAGTATAGTTTATTAATGTAATTCTTTTTATATAGAATCGACAAGAAAGAGAATATATATTATGTCAAATCTTTTATCATATGGTTAAAATTAAGTCCAAATTATTTGAACTAAACAAAATATTAACAGAAAGAAATTACAACTATGAAGAAATAAGGAACAATTTGAAAAAAATTATTGAAAGAATAGACGAAATTAATATAATTGACAAAACAGCCAACCCTCATTTTGATAGTATTAATATTAATGAAGCTTTTCATCCTAATATTCATTATTTATCTTATTTATCTTTGTTTACCTTTAAACATACACTATCTACAGTAGCTCATTATTTATTATACCAATTATTAGAAACAGGAAGTAGTAGTGATGCTATCGAATCTATTAAACACCACAGTTTAGCTAAAGCAGAAGGCATTGCATTAATTGAGAAAATTAAAGGGGCAGAAGAGAGGTTTGAGAAACTCCTAATGAACGGTAAAGGTAAAGTGATTTATGCTTGCCATTTTTGTCCAAGTTTAGGAATTGAATGGGCTATGCTTCCTCATGTCACAGAACAAAATGTGTGTTCTAAGAAGTTTATTGGTTTATGTTCAGATATTTTCAAGGATTTCGGAGTGTTTTGGCCTACTATCAACAACCTCACATGTAGAAGAAGAATTTCAAATATTAATTTATAAAATATATGCCTATTAATAATAAAGATTAAAGTTTTGTTTGTTATATATATATTTTATTTATTTTATCTATTAAGAATAATTTTATTTCTTAGAGTTTTTAATTCAATATAAATTTTGACTTTGAAAAATTATTTCTTTTTTTAAATTTTAATGCTTTTCAATTCACTTTTAAAAACCAAATTTATCAATTTACGATCTTTATCAACTTCAAGTAGTATTATGAATGAATTGAAACCTTTGGAAACTTTAATAAAATCGAAGGTATTATTAATTACTATTATAATAAAATAGCAGCAACGGCAATTAGAAATATAGCTCTATTTTTATTGGAATTTGTTTTTAATTTTTTTTAGTTAGAGAAAGCTTATAATCCAACTACCTTAGAGATTGTAAATGACAGTCATAAACATTCTCATCATACTGCTATGAGAGGAGTAACCAGTAAGGAGACCCATTTCAGGTAAGTAGCTTTATTTATTTAAAGTAAAGACAATGTCATTTTTCAAGATGTAGTATTAATATTTAATTTTTTTAAATTTTAGAGTGACCATTGTATCCTCCGAATTTAAAGGCAAGGTAAGAATGATTTTATTTCTATAATTGAAATCATAAAACCTATAAAATTATTTTATTCATTTTTTCAAATATTCCATTTAGAACTTAATGCAACGTCACAGAATGATATATAAAACGTTAGAAGAAGAAATGCAAGATGGGAAAGTTCATGCTTTACAATTAAAAACTAAAACTTTGGAAGAGGTCTAAATTAGAGAAAACTTCATTTTTAATATTATAAAGTATCCTTGATTTTACTGAATTCTATTATATTACTAAAAGAAATTCATTTATAAAATTTTCAAATATGAGTTTAGATTTAACTTTATTTACAATTGCCATATTTTTCCTTTTGCTACAAATTCGATTTAGATATAAATACTTCTAGGCTATTCTTCACATAACAGCCTTTTTATATATATGGGTTAAACTGTTCTTCATCTTCCAACTTTGTCAGGACTACTAACCAAATTGCCTATTTCGGAAGTCTGGTATTATAATTGAATAATAACTGATAAAAAGTCGAATGCATTTTGGGAAGTAATATAAAGAAGATTAATGCCAGAGTCATTGCTAATTTTGATGATATATATTAAATGTGAATAGAAAATGTAATAACTTAAAGTACTTTATATTCATAGAAAGTATACAAGCGATTGGATCTTTTCCTCTGAAATATCCTTTTGTCTAAAGTTTTGTTTATTTTCTGAAATAAAAGTAAATTTTTAATCTTGTTAGTTTCGTAGTCTGGTTAACTTAGCCTAAAGTATACTATCTATCTTACACTTACTTAAGAAGGCTTTAAACCTTCCTACTACTATTGATCAAGCATTGAGTTTAGCTCGCTATAGGTTATATCAGCTTATAGCTTGGTACGCCATAGGGCTCAAGGATCTCAAGGCTCTTGTGGCTTACATATACAGTGCTGTAATCTTGAAATAATCCACAAAACTTTTTAAAGGATAACCATACTAACACAACGAACCTCAGACCAATATATAAAACCAAACAATCTAACCCGGAGTAAGGGGTATAATAGAACCAGGTATATGCACCTTCATCATTTGATTTTTAGCTAAAGGATCTTTAATAATTGGATAAAAGGCACTAAACTCTTGTTGTTTTTTTTGACATTCAGCAATGAATTTTTTAGAGCAAGCATTTGTATCCCCCTGATGACTAAGCATTGCTAATTCCAACCCTAAACAATAACAGAAATGAGAGCCATATATTATTTTTTTAGATTCTTCGGATAGTAGGGTACTGTATCTTTCTTCAGTAAGTGTTATTAGTTTGTATAATTTAATGCTGTCTAAGCGTGCTTGAGAGTGATATTCGATAGATATTAAAAAATCGGCTTGATCGCCTAATTCGGTTATTTTATAAATTATAAAGTTAGCGAGTAAAGTAAGGGATAATTTAAAAGCAACCATAGTAAGGTTGGAGATAAAAGTATAATCATCGATAGTGGCGTGGTTGACCATGTTTAATACTTCATCTTCATGTTGGATTGGATACTGTGGAAACACTAGTTTCACGGATGTTAATATTTCATTCAACTTTTTATGAATTTCTTTAGTGTTGTAATTTCCGTTTTGTAGTGAATTATTGATCCAAAAAGCAGAGCTTTTCATTTTTACCATATGATGAAAAAAGTTGACAAATAAATATTCTTTTTCTTTATGACACTATAAATGGCTGTTACTATTATTATAATGTATTATTATTATTATATTTACCGGTATGGAATGCTTATACATCTGTCCCAAATCTTTATCAATGATGTTATCTAAAAGTGATTCATTATTTTTTGTATGTGATGGTTTTGAGTGGAATAAAGAAACTAACATATCTAGCGATAAACAATGAGTCCAAGATTTGATTGATTCCATTTCAATATCAGTTAACTCAGATGGGTTTTTAGTAGTATCTAAGTTATGTAATCCTAAAATTTGACCAATTCTAAATAAATCATTAATTCATGTACTAAGACTATACAAACAGTATATTTACTTAATAGCTTCTGCAGATATACAAAATGCTTTAAACGGCCTTGAATGGCCCATCTCCAAAAATTCAAGCAATATCATAGCTTGAAAAACACTTAAACTAGGCTCTTTGTATTGGCTTAAAAGGCTACTACTATGTCGAAAATAAGGATTGTTATCGATTTCCAATAATGGAAGTTTATTTAAATAGTTATAAACTTTCAAAGCGACTGCATAGATAGCGGATATCAATGTTTGGTCCGCTAAATCTTGACTATAAATAATAGAACGTACCCGTAATTCACATAAAAAAGGTTGAGCTGGGTGATGATACTTAAAGTAGATATCGATAAGTTTTAGTTCGATTTCTGGGTATATTAAGTCATTGATCATTAATAAAAACACTCTAATTACCTGTATTCATTAACTCCATATCCTTTGTAATGTAGCTTTGTTTTTTAGCAGAATTTATTAATGACTCATGCATCCGATTCTTTCTTGAAGTTGTCGAAATGGAAGAAATAGGACCATTATTTTCTGGCAGGGAGCTTATGACAGACTTACAATTGTGTAACAACCTTTTCATTTTATTCCATTTTTTATTTAGCCTCTTAATGTCTTTATCATTAATATCATCCATTAAATCTTCTCTA
Source organism: Batkoa obscura (assembly GCA_030770535.1). NCBI lineage: Eukaryota > Fungi > Entomophthoromycota > Entomophthoromycetes > Entomophthorales > Batkoaceae > Batkoa > Batkoa obscura. The sequence continues at coordinate 104,582 of JASVEC010000056.1, read as the reverse complement.
CAATTTAAGTATTTACAATCTATCTCAAGGTTGGTACATCTAGTACATGGATAACTTAAATCACATTTTTGTTTACGCTTGTGACAGCTTACACAACTCTTTCGTGGACGCATTGAACAATTTAATTTCAGTTTAGTTGACTATTTTTTAAAAGTGAAGTTTAGTAGATTACAATTTAAATTGGGATTAATTGCTTATGACTAATTCTGGAATTAGGAATAAAAAATAAAGCAATTTAGCCGAAAAATGATCTTTAACATCTTTTGGATAGGTACTTTGGCAGACTTTCGTAGCTTTAATACCACGATTAGTTCCGTTTTACTTTATACAATCTTCTTTTTTATATTTTTTATAAATTATATCACATTATTATGGTATGAGGCTAGTCAAGAAGTTTATTTTATAAAAATATATACATTTTATTTTGAAGCGAAATGAAAAACCTATTTATTTCTTCGTTTATATTTTAAAGTTGCCATCATGTTGACTGAATTTGATGGGAAGGTAAGAAGATTGAGATACAATTTGAGAAAATCATAACTAAATTCAGAAACTTTCGTATTTCTCAATTTATAAATAAGCTTGATGCAATGTCATAAAATGATGTCTACAATTTTGAATATGAGCTGGAAGAAAGAAAAGCGCATACTTTACAATTTACAATTAGAGCTTTAGAAGAAGTTTGAAGAGGGAGAAGACTGGTTTTGATGTTATAAAATCATCTGAGTTGTAGTAAGGGTTTTGGTTTTCATTAACACATCATTGCCATTTAAAGGTCTATAAAATAGAAGCGATTTTATCAAAGTTATAAGTTCAATAATGATACTAACAAAAATAACATTGTATTAATTTTACTAAATCGATTTAGATAAATATATTATGTAGGCTGATAACTACTCTTTACAACATAGTCTTTTAGATTAAGAAACCGTTTTTTATTTATCCCCCAGCTTAAGGATAATATACGTTATTTTCAAAACAACGCAGTAGCAAAGCTATAAAACTTTTAATTGGTATATAAGCCAAGCAACAAAACAAAAAGTACGAATAACTAGCATAAATAATCATGTGTTATAATTAGGAGTAGGGGGTACAATTGAATCGGGTACATGCACTTTCATCATTTGGCTTTTCGTCAAAGGATTTTGAATTAAAGGCCAGAAGACGCTAAACTCATGCTGTATTTTTTGACACTCAACAGCGAAACTTTTAGAGGAGGTAGTAGTGTCCGACTGATGACAAAGTATAGCAATTTCTAACCCTAAACAATAACAAAAATCTGAGCCATAAATTACTTTACTGAAATCCTTAGATAGCAGAGTACAATATCTTTTTTCTGTTAGACTTAATAACTGGTATAATTTAATACTATCTAGATATGCTTTTGAGCGATATTCAATAGATATTATAGAATCAGCTTCATCCCCAAGCTCAGTTACTTTGTATATCAGAAAATTAACAAATAAACTAAATGATATTTTTAAGGCAGCTAAAACAAGGTTTGATATAAAAGTACTATCATCAATAGTGATATCATGAACCATATTTAATACTTCATCTTCCATTTGGATTGAGTGTTGAAAAAACGCTAATTCCATGGCTTGTATTAATCCAAGTAGTTCATAATAAACTTGTTTGATACTATAACTTCCACTTTGTAAAGCATTATTAATCCAAATTATTGAACTTTTTAACTTCACCATATAATGAAAAGAATGAACAAATAAATATTCTTTTTCTTTATGACACTACAAAATATTGTTACTATAATTATAAATCTAGTGTCACTGTTATTCTACTTACCGGTAATATGAGCATATATAATCCTTCCAATTCTTTATTAATGGTATTTTTTAATAACGATTCGTTATTTTTAAAATGAGACGGTTTTGATTGAAATAAACTAGTCAATGTGTCCAAAGTTAAACAATGAACCCAAGATTTTATTGATTCCATTTCAGTATCTGTTAATTCAAATGGACTTTGATTAACATTTAAGTTATGTAAACCCAAAATCTGTCCAATCCTAAAAAATTATAATCTCACGTTATTAACTACTAAAAAATCGCATACTTAATAGCTTCTGTGGATAAGCAAAACGCTTTAAATGGCCTTGAATGTCCCATTTCCATAAATATCAGCAGCATCATAGCTTGTAAAACATTCAAACTTGGTTCTTTTCTTTTACTTAAAAACTTCTTAGTATATTGATAATAAGGATTATTGTCAATCTCTAACAGTGGTAAACGTTTTAAATAATTATAAATTTTTAAAGCAATTGCACATATTGCTGATAGCAATATTCGATCCTCTAACTCTTGGCTAAAAATCATGGAACGCACTCGGAATTCGTTTAAAAAAGGTTGTGTGGGGTGATGGTATTTGAAATAAATATTTAAAAGTTCTTGCTCAATTCCTAAAATTTAAGATTGATAAATGAATATTAAATAAACTATTCTATTTTTACTTGTATTACACAACTTGACAACATACGGACTAAAGTTTTGTCTTTTGCCTAGATTCATTATTAACTCTGGCATCTTACGATTCATTGTTATTGATGAGATGGAAGGGTATCGATTGTTACCTTCTATAATGGATTTAAGATTTTGTGCTAGCACTTCTACCATATTCCATTTTTTTTCTAACCTCTCAATGTCTTTTGTATTGATATATCCAATTGCATGCTTTTCATTTTGGTTCAAATACTGGCAAGTTGCCCCAATCTTGATGCATCGGGCACAAGGGTAAGTCAAATCACATTTTTGCTTACGCTTGTAACAGCTTGTACAGCTCTTCTGTGGACGCATTTGGTGTTTTTTATATGTATTGTTAGTTGATAGTTTGTCTAAAAAGAATGGCTATTGTACTAATATGATTTAATTGTTTGATGACAATTCTGAAGTTAAAAATAAAACAAACGAAAGTTTTTACGAGGTGGCAGCAAAAACTTTAATCTTTAACTAGTGCTTTCATAAACTTTATTAACTTTTGTATTTGATTTTTGCGTTTATTTTGTAGAATTTATACCTTTATGATTTAGTTATAGAATAGATAATGCTATATTATCATATTATCATATTATTTATATAGTCGATGCTTTATTAGTATATTATTTTTATTAATCTAACAATCAACACGTCAAATTATAATACTCAAAATAGTGTGCTGTGGAGAATAGAATAAAAAAGTTCATTCGACTTCAAACTTGGGAAGAAGAATACCTTACCGAGATAGAAGTTGTTCTCCCGATATCGAATTTTTAGCTTATTAACGCCAAATATTAGTAATTTATATCAGGCGATTTCTTTATGAGAAAATGCCATTTTCTGTTTCATTGCTTTATTTATAGCTTTTCTCAATTTGTCTATAAAAAATGAACAAATAAACGAAAATAAGAGAGACATTCCAATATATATTTTGTTTTACTATAATAAACTTAAATTAAATAAATACTCTAACAAGTGTAATAATTAATATTCACGAAATAATCTTCTCATCTTATAAAGCTATCCTTCTACTAATCCCCCAATTCAGGATAACGTCATATTTTTTAATTTTGTAATATAATGTTATTAAGACAACAATGCGCTAATCTCTTACCACATCTTGATCAAAATGATCGAGTGTAGAAGGGACAATTGAACTAGGTACATGTACCCTCATCATCTGGTTTTTGGTTAAAGGGTTTTTAATAAGGGGCCAAAACACGCTAAACTCTTGCTGTTTTATTTTACATTTAGTAATGAAATTTTTAGAGCTAGCAGTAGTATCGGATTGATGACAAAGCATAGCAATTTCCAACCCTAAACAAAAGCAAAAATGAGAGCCATAGGCTATTTTGTTGAGATCCTTGGATAACAGTTGAGTATATCTTTCTTCGGTAAGCATTAATAGTCTATATAGCTTGATGCTGTCTGAACGGGCTTGGGAGTGGTGTTCAATGGATTTTAAAATATCATCTTCATCCCCAAACTCAGCTATTTTGTATATGAGAAAGTTTGTAAATAAACTGAGTAGCAATTTAAAGGTTGCTAAAACAAGGCTTGATATAAAGGTATTATCATCAATAGTAATATCATGGATTGTGTTTAACACCTCATCTTCTGTTTGAATCGAGAATTGGAAATACCCTAGCTTCATGACCTCTTGTAATTCTAGCAATTGTTTATAAATTTCTTTGCTATTATAGTTTCCACTTTGTAGAACGTTATTGATCCAAACGGTCGAGCTTTTCAATTTTACCATGTGATGGAAAAACTGAATAAAAAAATATTCTTTCTCTTTACGACCCTATAATTTATTATTACTTTTGCTATGAATTTAGCACTATATTATCCTACTTACCGGCGTAATATGTTTACATATCTCTCCCAGATCTTTAATAGTAGTACTTTCTAAAGGTGACCCATTATTTGGAGTGTGGGACGGTTTAGAATGAAACAAAGAAATTAAAATATCCATTGATAAACAATAAGACCAACATTTACTTGATTCCATTTCAGCTTCTGTTAACTCGGATGGGTTTTTAGTAGTATCTAAGTTATGTAGCCCTAAAATATGACCAATTCTAAAAAAAGTATTATGTTATCAAAACTACTTAAAAGAATTTGCCTACTTGATAGCTTCCGCTGAAATACAAAATGCTCTAAATGGCCTTGAGTGTCCCATTTCCATAAACTCTAGCAATAACATAGCTTGTAAAACACTTAAACTTGGGCCCTTTTTTTCAATTAATAGTTTTCTAGTATGCTGATAATAAGGGTTATCGTCAATTTCCAGTAATGGTAATCTTTTTAAATAGTTGTGAATTTTTAAAGAAATTGCACAGATTGATGATATCAATATTTGATCTCCTAAATCCTGACTACTATATAATGCGCGCACCCTAGATTCACATAGAAAAGGCAATGCGGGATGGTGGTATTTAAAATAAATATCTATGAGCTCTAGCTCAATCCCTAAAATTTGTTTAATCTATGGTTAGTTATAAAAAAATCACTCTTACTTGTATTTGTCAACTCAATTGTTTGTGGGCTAGAGCTATATATTTTATCAGAGTCCATAGTTAGTTCTGGGATCTTACCACTTGTTGTGATTGTCGAAATAGACGAATTGGAATTATTGCTTTCTGGTGGAGAGTTTATTATTGACTTGAAGTTTTCTACTAACTCTTCCATTTTACTCCATTTTTTATCTAACCTCTTGATGTCTTCCGCATTAATATCTTCAACTACATCTTTTTGATTTAAATATTGACAATCTACTCCAATTTTAATGCATCGACTACATGGATAGCTTAAATCACACTTTTGTTTACGCTTATGACAGCTTATACAGCTCTTTTGAGGACGCATTTGGTGATTTTGTTTTAATGTGCTGTTTGTTGGTTACTTTGTATAAATCGATAAATTACAATTAAAATTTTTCAGTTGTTTATATTGATTTTATAAGCGAGAATAAACTGAAAGTAATTTAGTTTACCCGAAAAATAAACGAACAATGTTATTTAAATGGGTGTTTTAGGAAATTTTGTATATTTAGTACAACAATTAGTTTTCCTTTGCTTTATATAATATTTTTTTTATTGAGCTCTTTATGAATCATAGTATACTCTTATACCATCCATATACTTACTTACCTCTAATTACTTTCTTGCTAATAATTGTTTTTACAATTTGATGATTAATATAACTATAAATTTTTAAAAGATGTGGTGCAGAACAACGAAATTTCTTGATTGAATTTAAACTTAACAAGGATAATGTCATATCAAGGAACAAAATATTCTTTCATTTTAATATTTATCAACTATTCTTGATAGATGCTGACAATTCGTTATTAAATATGTAGTCTATATTCAATTGTTGTTATTGTTTCAAGATTTTTTTGACAAATCTTTTTAGCCAGAAGAATGCTAAAAAAAATTATAACTGCAAATATTTCCCACAGCTACTTGCTTAGAATTACAGGCAAGGGTTGACTAGTAAGTAAATGCATTAACGAGGTATTTGTTTACTTTCAAAAATATGAAACTATTTAGCAATTTATTTGTCTGTATTTTAGAACTACCATCATTTCATTTAAACTTAAAAGAGAGTTGGGAAGATTGAATATAGATACTATCTTATAACTATATCTATGAAATGTGCCTTTTTCTATTTATTTAGTCTGTTTTATTTCACTATATTACTTAACACAGAGTATAAGATATTAGCCAGGTAAGTAGTGCCTTTTCATTGTAAAAAAGTCCTATTTTAGATAAAGGTTTATATAAAAATTAGATATTCCCAAAGTTTCTTTTTTTGGGCAAACCTTAGTTAAAAGGCTATTAATTAAAAATTAATCCTTGATTGAATTGATATAACTAAAATAAATTCTAAGCAAAAAAATAAAACTTAGCCTGAAAAAGTGAATCTATTTAACTAGATAGCTGTCTTATTGAATTTTTTTTTAAAGATAAGCAGTATCTTATTAATCGTAAGAAGCTAAAGTTATTTTTTTAATCAAATGTTTTTAAAATATTAACAGACTATTTGAGGATGTATTTTTGTGTTTATGAATTTTAGTAATAATTTTTCCGCTCAAATAGGGCTTAAAAAATGGAAAAAGTAATGAAACCAAAAAAAACATCAACATTTATTGAAAATTAAGTATTTATTAATTTATAAAATTGGATTTCTTGCTATAGTCTATGAATTCCCTGCCATCATTTCTGCCCAAAAAAGAAAGCTATTCTAGAAATACCTAGTAATTTGATTTAAAAACCAACTATTATAAACTTTCGATAAGACCAGGTTGGGACTAGGGCTTTTATTTTAAGATTAATTAGCGATTTGCTCCATAAAAATCAATGCTGCCAAAAAAGCAGTTGTTACCTTGGTCAGTATCCTTTACATTTTATTTTTACGATAGTAAGCGCACTTTACATAAGCAATTAACAACACATCACTCTAAAAAAAGGCCTTATATGAATAGATATTCCTGCTATCCATTGCTTTTGGGTTAATATAATAGCGATAACACGGTAAACCTTTAACTAGCATATCTAATTAAGCGTTATAATCTAATATAAGAGAGACGATGAAACTAGGTATATATACCTTCATTATCCAACTTTTCGTTAAAGAGCTTAATAAAAGACCGGAATGCACCAAATTGTTTTTTTTAACATTTAGAAATAATTTTTTTGGGATAAACACTAGAATCTGATTGATGGTAAAGTATAGCTATTTCCAAGCCTAAGCAATAAAAAAAATGAGAGCCATAGATTATTTTATTGAAATTATTGGGTAATATACAATCATATCTTTTTTCGGTAAGTGCCAACAGCTCACATGATTTAATGCTACCTAAACCGACTTGGAAATAGTGTTCCATGAATAATAAAAAACTGTCTCCATTTCCAGACTTGATAACTTCGTATATGAAAAAATTAACATGTAAGTTAAGAACTAATTTAAATATTGCTAATATGAGGTTTGATATAAAAATGTTATCTTCAATAGTGATATCATAGGTTGTATTCAATACCCCATTTTCAGTCTAAACTAAATTTTCAGAATAAATAATCTCACACCTTCTGTTAATTCGATCAGTTTTTTATAAATTTCCTTAGTGTCATAATTTTCGTTTTGTAAAGCATCGTTGTTCCAAAATGTCGAGCTTTTCGGCTTGAATATGTAGTATAAAAGGTGGATGAACAAACGTTCTTTTTCTTTACAGGCTTATAAAATTATTATTGCTACAAAAATAAAGTTATTGTTATTGTTTTAATTATCGATATGATATGTTTATACAATTCTCTTAAATCTTTAATAAAAGTGATATCTAAAAATGACTCGTTGTTTGGATTGTGGGGCGGTTTGAAATGAAACAAAGAAGTTAATACATTTATTGATAAACAGTAAACCCAGGACTTTATAGTCTCAACTTTGGTTTTTGTTAACTTAGATGAATTCTTTAAAATATTTAAGTATGCAAACCTAAAATTCTCCTAATTCTGAAAAATTATACTTGTTATTAAAATTACTAAAAAAATCGCATACTTAATAACTTCTGTGGATAACCAAAGCACTTTAAATGCCCTTGAATCCCTCATTTCTATAAGCTCTAGTAACAACATAGTCTGTAGAACACTTAAACTTGGTTCTTTTCTTTTGCTTAAAGGTTTTCTAGCATTTTGATAATACGAACTATCATCTATATCTAACAATGATAAACACTCTAAATAATTGCAGATTTTTATACCAATTGTGCGTATTCCAGATATCAATGTTTGATTCCCTAAATTTTGACTATGAATGATGGATCATACCCTTAATTCATGTAAAAAAGATTGTACTGAGTGGTGGTATTTGAAATAAATATCTAAAAGCTCTTGTTCTACTTCAAAAATTGAATTCATTAAACTTCATAAAATGAAATGATTTGTTTACTTGTATTTTTCAACTTCAACGTTTGCGGGCTAAAGCAATGTCTTTTGACGGAGCCCGTTTTTATTTCTGGAATCTCATTATTAGGTTCTGTTGTCAGGATATAATTAGAGTTATTGCTTTCTAATGTATATTTTATGATATTTTTGTAATTTTCCAATAACTCTTCGATGTTGCACCATTTTTTATCAAGTCATTCAAAATCTTTAGCACCAATACCTCCAGCCGCCTCTTCTCCCTTTTAGCTTAAGTATTGACAATGCACCCCAACTTTGATACATCGACTACATAGGGAGCTTAAATTATACTTTTATTTACGCTTGTGGCAACTCATATAGCTTTCTTGTGTATGCACTCGGCTGTTTTTATTTTAAAGTGCTACTTCTTGACTATTTCAAAAAAAGAAAATTTGCTAATTTACAAATTGATTTTAATAATTTACATTAGCTTTGATAGTGATAATAGATTGAAAGTAGTTCATTCAAAAAGTAAAATGCTACATTCTTTTAACGAGTGCTTTAGCAAACTTCAATTGCTTTATTTTTCTATGCTCTCTATAAATTATAGCATACCCTTATTCTATACTACTATTTATCTTTATCATATTTTTTTTACTAATAAATTATTTTGTTAATCTGATAACTAGTATGTTTAATCATAAACTTTTCTAAAATAATATACTGCGCAAAGCAATTTGAAATGCTCCAATAACCAAATTCGGGAAGGAAAATGACATACCAAGGAATAAACTGTTCTCCGAATTTAAGATTCAAGCATCGACATTGCAAACGTAGTCATTTTAAATATGATACTTTTATAGGAATACCATTTTTTGTTTCATTATATGGGGATGTTTTTTTTGATTTCATTACTTTCTCCATTTTTTAAGCGCTATTTGGGCAGAAAGATTGTTAGTAAAGTTCTTAGACAAAAAAAATACATCCCCATATCATTGACATTTTTTATTAGTTATATGTTTAAAAATGGAGAAATAAATGAAACCAAAAATATTTCATATATTTTTTATTTTACTATAAAACTCAATTTAAATAAACATTTCAATAAAACTGACAACTTCCCTTCATAAATAACTAACTTTTAAAAATAAATTGCCCTTCTGCTCATCCCCCAGTATAAGGATACCACAATGCTCCTGTTTACTAGAGCATAACGATAATTGTATAACAATATACCAACTTCTGCTACCTTCAGGTATGATAATCTGGTGTAGGGGGAACAATAGAACTAGGTATATGTAATCTCATCATCTGGTTTTTGGTCAAGGGGTTTTTAATAAGAGGCCAAAATACACTAAATTCTTGCTGTTTAAGTAGACATAGATTGATAAATTTTTTTGAAGCTAAAGTGGGATCATCTTGATGGCATAGCATAGCCACTTCCAACCCCAAACAATAACAAAAATGGGTCCCATAGATCACTTTACCAAGTTCTTTACCCACTATGGCAACATATCTTTCTTCTGAACGTGATAATAAACTATACAATTCAATACTTCCCGATCGAGCTTTTAAATAGTGCTCCATTGATAACAAGACATCAGCGTCATCCCCAAGCTCACTTACTTTATAAACAAGATAATTAGCAAGCAAGTTGAAAGATGCTTTAAAACTAGCTAAAGTAAGGTTAGAAATGAAAGCGTAATCATCCATCTGTTTACAATCTTCTAAAGTCAGTACGATTTTCGAATCATATAAAAGGTCAAAGACATCTAATTTCATACTTTCAATTAATTGTATCAAATTCATATATACTTCTTTCGTATTATAGCTGCCACTTTGTAATACACTATTAACAAAAAAAGTGGATCTTTTGACTTTTACCATATGATGAAAGAAATGGATATAAATATATTCTTTTTCATATCGACTCTATAGAAAACAAATAATGAATTTGATACTTAAATAACTGTCTTATCTTTTTTGAACTTACCGGTGTATTATAGCGATAAGTTTCTCCCAGGTTTCTAATAAACCTATTTTCTAAAGGCGACTGATTGTTTCGAGTATGTGTTGGTTTCGAATAGAAAAGTGAAGTTAACATATCCAATGATAAACAATGAACCCAACATTTTATAGGCTCAATTTCGGCTTCTGTTAACTCAGATGGACTCTTTAAAACATTCAAGTTATGTAAACCTAAAATTTGTCCCATTCTAAAAAAATCATTAACTTATGTTATTAAAGCTATTTAAAAAAGCTGCATACTTAATAGCTTCCGCTGAAATACAAAATGCTCTAAATGGCCTTGAATGCCCCATTTCCATAAACTCTAGCAATAACATGGCCTGTAAAACACTTAAACTTGGCTTTTTTTCTTTAGCTAATAATCTTCTAGTCCGTTGATAATAAGGGTTATCGTCAATTTCCAGTAATGGTAATCTTTTTAAATAGTTGTGAATTTTTAAAGCAATCGTACATATTGCTGATATCAATGTTTGATCCCCTAAATCTTGATTATTGATAGTTGAACGTACTCGTGGTTCCCATAAAAATGGCAAAGCCGGATGGTGGTATTTAAAATAAATATCTATGAGCTCTAGCTCAATCCCTAAAATTTGTTTAATCTATGGTTAGTTATAAAAAAATCACTCTTACTTGTATTTGTCAACTCAATTGTTTGTGGGCTAGAGCTATATATTTTATCAGAGTCCATAGTTAGTTCTGGGATCTTACCACTTGTTGTGATTGTCGAAATAGACGAATTGGAATTATTGCTTTCTGGTGGAGAGTTTATTATTGACTTGAAGTTTTCTACTAACTCTTCCATTTTACTCCATTTTTTATCTAACCTCTCGATGTCTTTTGTATTAACATCTTCAACTACATCTTCTTTTCGATTTAAATATTGACAATCTACTCCAATTTTAATGCATCGACTACATGGATAGCTTAAATCACACTTTTGTTTACGCTTATGACAGCTTATACAGCTCTTTTGAGGACGCATTCGGTAACTTTTTTGCTTTCTTTTTAAAAGTGTTAAAAGGATTTTTTTTGATAAGAAATTTAGTTTATTTGGAATTATTCCTTGGTTTTTATAATTGTTTATGATTAATTTCAGAATTGGGCAGAGACTAATAGGAGGTTTGTTTACCCGAAATGAAAAAAATAATAGTTTTGATGTTCCATGAATGGGTGCTTTAATGCAAATTAATATTTTAATATATGTTAGTTTAGTCTTATTGTATATTTTATTTTCATCATTTGTACATTATTGTATATAACTGCACTGTTTTTGTGGTTTTTTGGTAGCTAAATGTATTGTTTTTTAGTATTATTTTTAGTGATCTGATAATCGAAATGTTAATTATAATACTTCCTAAAATGGATGCTGCGAAGCATAGATTAAATTTTTTCAGCTCTAATTTAAATAGAAAACGATGGTATTATATCAAGAAGTGACTTATTATTTTAATATCAGCTTTTTAGATTTTAAACGTATCAATACTAATCATCATTTAACTAAATTTGTATTTTTGTCTATGAATAATTTCAAAACTCAACAAGGAATTGAAAATTAACAATATTTAAACTAAACTCGATCAATAGGAATGACTAAATTAATATAAGTTAGCAAATATTTTTATTTTGGTAACTTTGCGTTTAAATTTAAAAAGATTTTTTCACCCTTATACTATATTCTTACAAATGAACTTGAATTATGGATTACTTTACAGGCAATTAGACACAACTAGCTTATGCTTTAGTAAGTAATTGATGTACTATTAAAACATACAATTTTAAATTTACAACTGAAGCGACCATTTTAGTTTTGATGTACTGTTGTTAATAACTTGCTATTGTTTAGCTTTTCGAAAGTAACTTGGAAATAATAAGTTTCAGAAAACATGATAAATGATAATAGCACAAACGATAAACTAATACTTATAAATGAGAGAGTCAGAAAATTATTCAAAATCATAAAGAATAAAGCAGCCACAATAATAAATTGAAATCTCGACCAAAAATTTTATTTATTGGATTAACGAAGCTCAAATTCTCATATTCAAAGTCTTGTCTAAAACTAATCAAAAAGACAGACAAGGTTCAACTTTGAATACCCAACTTAAATTAAGCTGCAATGTTTGGAAATTCAAATGGTGAGAATATCTTTTAATGAGTATAAAGCATTTTACACTAGATTTAAATTAAAATGCACATTGCCTTTTTACTCAAAATGCTGCTTTAAGATTACGTTGGTGTTAATATCAGTGTCATATTACGTGTACGTTAGGGATGGTGATATAACCTTTGAGTCTTAAATTGAACACTAATATACATTTTATGAATCAAAAGTTGATGTAAAGAAACCTATGAGTTTTGTTTTATTTTATTTTATTAAATGATATGGGTGTTTTTTTTAGCTTCACTTTTTCTTCTTTTAATTGCTATTTGAGCAGAAAAATTGTTAAAATTCCTAAACAAAAATACATCCACATATCCTTCCTTTCTTTCTGCAAGTGTAATATAAATTAAATACTCAAAATGAAATTTTGCAAAAAATTTAAATTCTATATAGGGTTGTATTTTTGTGTTTGAGAATTTTACTAACAAATTTTCCGCTCAAATAGCGCTTAAAAGGTAAAAAAAGTAATAAAGCTAAAGAAAACATCCACTATATTGTTTTTATAAAATTAAATATGGTTAGCTTATAAGTTGATAGATTTATGTACTATTAAAATATTTGATTCTAAATTTATAAAATAGGGATTAATACAATGCTTTATAAATAATATCTTATTGTTGTTAGTTTAGTCTTTGCTCCAATAATTTAACTAAATTAACTATTTGAAAAATACGGGTAAATTTCATTATAGTAGATAATATTATTTATAACAATTAAATCTTTATTAGTGCACCTTTTATAAAAAAAATTAAAAATTACAAATACTCGAATATTAAAGACTTATAACTTATTTTTGTTGAATTTTACTTTAAATAATGTGTTACTTAAGGAAGAAATCCCCTAGCTCATAATACCTCTTCGCCTTATTAGTAAAGACTGTAAAAAGTTTTTAAATAATCTTTGGTCTATTTAAAAACTATACTCAAAAAAACAAAAGAGCATGGTATTTTCTGTTTAAGATTTCTACTAACAATTTTCTATTTAACAGCGCTTAAAAAATGGAAAAGTAAATAAAACTAGAGAAGACATATTTACAAATCTGTTTAAAAGAGCCCAAAATATTTTTAAAAGTTCTAATGATTTAATTTTTAAAATTAGAAAATAATAACTATCGTGTTATTATTATGTAATTTGGAAACAAAACCTTTTAGTCTAATAACAAATCTGGCAATAAATCTATACACCAATTTTTCTTATAAAAAACAGGAATTATATAAAAACCAAATACACAAACCAGCTATTTAGTTTTTTAATTTTCAAATATTTAATAAAATAAGTTCAAGTAGTACTTTTCAAATTTTGAAACAAAAGTGGTTTCATTATAAATTTTAATAAGCTCCTTAATTTTAAATATGTACTTTTATAATACTTTGTTCTCGTTTAGAGCACAATATAAAACAAATTAAAACTCAGTATTAAATGGTATTAGCATTATTAAAATACCATATACCTCATTTCATAACGTACACAATTTACCAAAGTACTTAGTTAATAATGATAATATCATAGATACGAATAAATACTCTAAAAAGGCTATTGCATGTAAATGTTATTTTTTACTTTCTATCTTCTTAAAAAATCCATTAAAATCTACCTTTTTCTATACTATTCCATATCTGCTTTGCAATTGATTTGAATATCGTTGTAGGGTGCGAAAGAGTGCCAAATTAAGTATGTCTTAATCTTTATGAATCATAATGAAAGAGCTTAGGAAGAGCTAGTGAATTAGCAACGTGAAAGTTTTAAATATTTTAAATTCCGTTGAATCCACAGCTATTTTCTCGGCATTAACTATTGACAATTTTTATAGCATCTAAAAGATCTAACCCTTAAATGTTGATTCCGCTTGAAAACAAGATTTTCAATGATTTGTAAAATTTTAGCTTGGTTTTTTTACCCCAGTTTATGACTTAGAATTTGTAGGGTGAAATATAAAAAAGCTATAGCTGTTGGAGCTCTATTATAACCTAATTTGTAGAGATTTTTAGATTCAGCTATTTTTCTGTTTGGTTTTTTAAGTACTTGATCCTTAGATTCTAACCAGATTTATCTAAATTTTACTCTTAAATAATAGTTAAATAGGTCACAATAGAACTATAATAACTGTAAAACAAAACTAAAGAATAATAATGATTACAGTTTAAGAGTTTATAAACCAAGAAATTGAATAATAAGAACCTAGATATAGCCTTGGGTGGAGCTAAGCTAATCTATATTTAGACATGTTTTATTTGTATCAGCAAATTTCAACCTTAATGTATAATGGTGCATAGTCAATATCTACACCTAATGCTAAGTCAAAGTGTATAAATACAATGGAAAGTTAACTATTAAGGTTAAATTTTAGTTGTAAATAAAAATAAAAATGAATTTTATAGAAAGTAATAACTATATTGCAAACGATCCGATTATATTATTTGGGAAATATAAAGAGAGTAAATTCGATCATGTTAGACAAGCTTTAAAAAATTTAAAGCATCAAGCTTCAGACGAGTATCTTTATAAAAGAGGATGTTTAATTTTTGTGCCAAGTACTACTCCAAATAAACGAATCATGCCTAAAAAAAGGCAGTCTATCATATCACAAATTTCTATCGAATCTAAAGTTAGTAAAAAGGCAAGCTACTGTAATGATATTAAAGAGTCCAACCCCTTAATCAAAGGTTTCGATTCAAGGAAACAAGAATCTATTTCAGATTTTGATAAAATGATTAATCAGGGCTTTACTACTTCTTCAAATGAACCCCCTTGCTATACCCTTAAAATCACTTTAACTCCTCCCATTGCTAAAAATATTTGTGATTTCTCTCTTTAACTTTGGTATAGCTTATTTATTTGCTTTTAATCGTTAATAAAATTAATAATATAATAAAAATTCGATTTTTTTTATGAAGCTATAATATCTATTTTGACATTAACACTGAATATTTTATTGTTTGGTATAGATTTTATTTAATCCCTGTTATTTCTTCCATCTACCGAATTTGCTGAACTTTGTTATAGCCAATAGTACTAAGTGACAGATATGTACAGAATGAAATTTCATTAAAGGGGGAAATATTTTTTTAAAAAGCAGGTATCAAACAAAATAAAATTGTATCTCAATATTAAACTCAGTTCATTAAAATTTTACAATTTGAATTTCAAAAAATACATAAATTCTATCAAAACTACTACTTATCGAATAGGATAATAGTTATCATACTCAACCTTAATAATGCTCAAACTAGAAGATGAACTATAAAGTTCATCTGATCAAAAAACTTACTTATGCGATCGTTAAGAATTGCTCTTGCCGATTTAGTGATTACCATAGTTAGAGCTTTCCTTTGGTCTTATAAAAAACCTTAAAATCTACAAACTTTCCAAATTTCCTGCTAAACCTTAACTAAAATAAAGCATCTATTCACCCTCCTTCCAGTTTAATCCTTAAAGTAATAAGCTTGTAAAATTTAAATTAGCAATAACTGTAATTTTGATTGGCTGGCTATTTTATCATTTTTAAATTTCTAATTTTTCATTATAAATATTAGTATGATATTTAAATAGCATTATAAATGGTGGAAAATAAATACCTCTGTAATAATGGTATTTATACTATTTAATTAATGAATAGTATAGTAGTAGCTTTCTTGAGAAAAATAAAGAATACCAAACTTTACTACATTGACAAAATATTTTATTGTTTTTTCTATTTTTATAATTTAAGACTAAAGCCATTTAAAAAAAAAAGCAATATTTAAAATTATTTATTGATAAGTGTTATAGGACTACAAAATAATATTTTTACTCATATTTTTTTGTATAGAACTTTAAAAAATTGTAACAGTCTTTAATATACACATACAAAATTGAAAAATGATTATTAAAAATGCTATAATTTCAATGAGTAATTGGCTAAATGTCTACTTTTCGTTCATACTAATAAGAGTGCTTTAATAAACTAATTTTTTGTTTAAATTTGATTTATTTTTTGAAACATCCTTTGTTTATTTTTTAAAAGAACATGTCAAAAAAGTTGCATCTTAAATCATTAATAATGGTTTACTATAAATTATATTTAATAATAACAAAAAAACAATTTATTCACTTAAACTTTTTAATATTTTTAATTTCATAGTTACTACAATTAACGAATAACCCTTTAATTTCTTGTACAAACAGTATGAATAAAATAGTAAATTGAATATGAAGCCATTAGTACTCATGAAATAACATTACAAAACTAATTTTAATAAAGCCTAAAATAAGTCTATAGTAAAAAAAAACTAAAGAGGCTCAATTTAATCTTTTTATTCAAATATCGCTAGTTTCTATTCTATTTTTAAAAAAGAAATTAGACTACTCGTACCTGTTGTGCTTCCATTTTAATTTGTTTCATTTGTAAGCGCTCAACAAATTTATCTTCAGATTCAACTAAGGATTTAAGGGTTTGATTACTAATAATAAGACTATTAATTCTTGCTTGAACTATTTCATTTAATTCGTTATAGTGCGTCACGTTCTTTTTTAACTTATTGCTTTTAATAATTCCATTATTTGCATCAAAATCTGAATCATTAATAAGTTCGTAATATTCTTCTGGATCGATTTCTTCCAATTCCTTATTTGTAATAAACTTAATGAAATAATAAAGATACCCATTTTCTATCTTTAGATTCTTAATTTCATCTTGACACTCTTTGATAATAGCTTCGGTTGCCTTAATTGATTCAATCGCCTTCTTGGTTTCTACCTCACTTGATGCTTTGATATCTACCATATTTTGCTTATCCTGTTTAATTCCTTTAATCAAAGCGACAAGCTCATCGATATTTACCTTATTTTGTGCATCCTTTTCATTTAATTGTTTACTAAGGCTTTCATTAAACTCAGCTAAGCATTTATGTTCAAGCTTAACAATCGAAAGTTGATCTTCAATACCTTTAATCAAAACATGTACTGTAGCCAATGCGCGTTCTTTTTCCGCCATCTCTTTTTTGATATTTTGGATCTCAGTAATAAATGATATTTTTGATTTTTGCATAATCGTTTCCTTAATTGTAGTTTCTTTAAGCAGTTCCTCGATCTTTTGAAGTTCTTGAGAATTTGATTGTTCCAACTGTGCAATACTACGACGGAATTTTTTAAGTAATGCCAATTCTTCCTTTTTAAGTTTACGTGCATCTGAAAGCTTTTGATCTAATATAGTATGTTGACGGATTATTTTAGCATAATCAAGGTGACTCTTAGGAGTCATGTTGGGTTCAGATACAATAGGCTTGGTAATAAGTTGCAGTGCTGAAGAACGAAATCCCATTACAGTCATGGTTATCTTATATGGTGTCCCAGGAACTAAACCAATAACAGAAACAGAGCTAGCATCTTTACTTAAAACCCAATGTGGCCAAACAACCCCATTAATTCTAAAAGTTACCTCAATTGTGTTCATTACTTCAAAATTAGAAAGTGGGCATTCAATTTCTTCAAGCGCTTGTGAACGATTAGCGCAGTTTTTTTCTTGAGAACCTTGGTCATTTATAATGGATTCAGATTTTGACAAAAAATACAAAAAGTTTATAGGAACAAACCATGATAACGTAAGAGTTGTAGGGGTAGAATCTAAAGAGCACAGCTCAAAAGAATCAACAATGTCACCAAAACATGGTCTTAATACAGTTTGTTCTTCAACTATATCTGAAGGTACTTTTGGACGAGGCGAAGTATTTTTTCGATTATTATTCTGCTTTTTACTTTTTACTTTTATATTGTTAGAGTCTTGCTTGGGGTCTGAATGAGGTGAAGAAACTTTTTCCAACTTGCCACTTAATTTAAGATACTGAAACTTATGAACTATTTCTGCTTTATCATAGCCAAATATTGGATTTGAGAAATTTTGATTTCTTAACAAAATAGCTTGTACAACAACTTCACCAAGACCTAAAAATGCTGCGTGCCCAATTGCATGAACTGAAATAAAGAAAAATATCCCTGATGGTATTAATTGGATTTCAAGTATGTGGTTGAAATAAGTAAACACAAGCGCATACAAAGTTGTCTGAATTGAAACTCCTCTCAAGCTTCCAACTGTATTTAAATAAGTAAACAAGTCTATAAAAACGCATAACCAAGAAGTATCAATGTTGGGGTAAAGATGAAAAATAGCAGTACCAACAGCAGCATCTAAAATAAGATGAAATAAAGTAAGCATAAAAAAATCAGAGATTGAAGAAGTATTGCGATAGAATGGAATAACTGATAAAATAGCTAACAAAATCCATTCTGAGCGGTAATCAACTCCGTTAAAAAGCCATAAGTTGATAAGAGTAAGAAAAATCCAACCAAAAATAACAGAAAGGTGTTCAGTAAAATTAAGTAATAAATGAATTTTCTTACTATCCTTTGGACCAAAAGAGCATATTGTTTTATCCCAAAAAGTTAAGTTAAAAGTTGTCTCTTCATAAGTTGAAACATTTTCATCAACTAAAAGATTTAAACCGTCAATTAATTGAGTTGGACTTTCTATTGTTGAATAATTCTTAGGAGATATTAGTGGCTTAATGGGAAGATTTGGACTATCCATGAACTCGCAGTATTTGCTTTCTTTAGAATATGCTGATAACGAAGTCTTAACTAATGGATTACACTTGCACTCATTTAAACAATCTTGCCTATAGGACACTTCCTTCTCCATATTATCCAAAAATCTAGTATTGCAATTTATATTTTCGGATGCCTGCTTTAATGTCATAAATTTAACTAAACATAAAAAAAGTTATTAATTCTAATGGACTATGATTTAAAATGGATTCATCGTTTATTTGCAATATGAAAGAACTTTATTGGTTCTTTTTCTATAAAAGTCACTTTAGGCATGATTTATTCATTTATTAGTTTCTAATAATTTTGATTTGGTAAAATTAATTTTAACTTGAGCTTAAAATTTAAAAATTATTCTGAGGTTATAAATTTCCCTATGATGTTTGAATATTTAGCATATTCTAAGGCTTTCGTTTTTAGTAACTAAGGATTCAATATGACCTAAATTGAGCCAAAAAATAAACTTCTTGTCACATAAATTAATTTATTTCACTTACACTTTTATAATAGTTTTTGCTTTTAGACTTAAAAAATAGCTAATTTAACTTCAAAATAATTTATTCTAATTCTACACTTAAGATCATTTGGATTGCTGATATGATGTCAGTCAATAAGCAAGGAAGTGAAGCCCTGAGAAATTAGTCTATATTTGCTCTTTGCTATTTTTTAGAATTTTTATTTACTAGCCAGTTACTTGAGATTCTCTCTTTTAATAATCCTTAATAAAAATTATATACTTTCCAAAATGGTTCTTATGTGCTTTTCTTTGATATTTTATAATAGCTCTGTTAATATTATATAACACTAATCCTTATATCACAGTAATTTTTAAGCTTCAATCACAAAAAGTTCTAGCTATTGTCATAAGCTAACAGAAATAGACATCCATAAACAAAACTTTAATTTGCTTTTAGAAATAAAGGACTTTAAGGTTACATTCTTTTAAGAATTTTACTAACAATCTTTTCACTCAAATAGCATTTAAAAAATGAAAAAGTAATGAGATAAAAAAAAAACATCCTCATATACGGAACAAATAGCTTTCTCAACAGTATATAAACTAATATTATAACATAATTATTGAAAAATAAACCAAAACAATGTGAATTTTGATATTTTTACAGAAGTTGTCATATATTATTAAAAGACCAAATAGCTTCTTAACAATGCTTTTGTATAATAATAGCACATTATAATATAGTCGCTGATTCTATTCTATGGCTATAACTATAGTTTTATACTTAAATAAAAAATACCTAATAAATTTACTAACTTATTTAATTGACTCTGTTCATAACTTCTATCTTGTAGAGTTTGATTCACTAATAGTTTAGTGTCGAGATCATTTTATAGATAGGGATAAATATTTCTGCGTAGAAATTATTAAAGTTTAACAGGTTAAAAGAGTTTTCTAAGGACTGGATTGACAATCATATGCTTTAAAGTTTTTGTTTTTTCATTATTTTTATATGGTTTAAATGTGATGGTCACTGTTATTTTGCTAATAATGCTCTAAATCAAAAAAATAATGTAATTACTTTGAATATCTTTATATTTTTTCAGCTCTTTACTCATTTTCATCGCTGCCAAATGGATATGTACTTCCAGCTTCCTTTCAAGTTTTTGTGTTGGGTATCTCAATGATACCTGTAATTTGACTTCAAGTGTTTTTTTCCTATGCATTATCTTTAAGATGCGAAGGTATTTCTAACCATAATTCTATCGAACAAAATCTCTTAGATTATGGTTATAAATGATAAGATATCTATCATTAGTAGAGTTTAAGGCTTAAATTTTTAGATAAATATATCTTTGGAGAAAGTTAACTATTGCTAATCAAAAATCTTAAATTTGATAACAAAAAGAAGCACCTTAAATCAACATTCTTTTTGCTATGACTTTTTTTATAGATTTATTGTTATTAGGAAAACAAAAGATATGTCTGGTAGTAAAGAGAGTAAACTTGTTTTTTTTATTATAGCTTTTATAATCTTACTGGTGTTTTTTATAGTGAAAATTTTATTGTCTTCAACTAAACAGACTGATCAATGTGTACATTATGTTGTCATTTTTAGCTGAAAGATCAAGTGCATTGGTTCTAACTGGTGAACATTTGGCAGGTATCATACCTCTAACGTGTATTTTTATTTTTTATTCTCTACCTTGAAGTGCAAAAAGAACATCTTTAAATAAACTTGCTAGTGAATGAACTTCATTCACTTTATACAATCCAATGAATGTGTACTCTTTATACCATTATTTTTCATAATTAAAGCATTTCAAAAATAAAAATAAAAACAAAGATAAAACTCATCGCTTTATCATTTCCTTATCACTCTTAATCTGCTTTTATGAATGAATTATACCATCCGCTTTGGATGAGGAATCCAAAAAACAAAAATAATATAGTTTTGAATACTTGTTACTATTTTGTTTTTAATGTTAAAAGGATTGGGTCAATTTTTTTGGCAGATGAATTATAGTACGTAGCTCCTAACCTGCTATATTAACATCAACTTGATGCTATCTTTTAAATTTATATCAAATATCTATTCGATAGTCTCTTTTAGTAACGTTAAATCTATGAAATACTATTGGTCACTAAAACATCCCAATTATAATCTATTATTACATACCAACAAGGAGGCGCTCTAATAATAAATCAATGACACGATAAAATAAAAAGCCTATGATTAATGGTAAAAACAAAGCATTACTCGTAAATAAACAAGCATATATATTGTGTTCTGTATATGTATTATTTTATGACCTTTTTTGTAAATCAAATAGTATCCAAGAAATTTTCATATCTAGTGATCCTTAGTGTAAATAGCTATCAATACTTTTGTTGAATGCTAAGTTCAAAAAAAATACTATGCTGTTGTAGGTATAATGATTACTATATAATAAAGCATAGGTATGATACTGTACTTATAAAACAAAAGTAATTTTAAAGCAGTTCCACAATTTTTAAGATAAATTTCAATAATAGCAATATAATAGAAATAACACAAAAATGATTTAATCATATACAATTTATTGACTTGTTAAAAATCAAATTTAGCTATAAACAAAATAACGCTTATAAAAATAATGGTCCAAAATCCTAAAGACTTTACCTTTTTGATGGCTTAATTTACTGTAATTTGTTTTATAAAAACTAGCAACTAAAAGCAGATTATTATATCTGCAATGTTTTTTATTAATATACAATAAATTTACAAGAAAATTCCTATTTATATTAATGGTAGTGAAACTATCATTAATATTAGATAGAAATTTCAAAACAGTGACATAATTCTTTAGCCATACTCGTAATAATAGCTATAAAATATTTAGCAAATACTTCACAACTTAAACATTCAGCTTAGTTTTAGCATCCTCGTAGGCCATCTTATACCTAACCTCAGTTAAGACATTTCATTATAGAACTAAAATAAAGTTACTAATATGTTACTGAAACTAACAATTTTAAATAGTCTAGAAGCAACGATTCTTTTATTAATAGAAATATGAAATAAAGCAAACTTCAAGAAGAATTGAATCACTATTTAAAATTTGAAAAAATGAGTTAGCGATCTTGTCATCTATGTTAAACTATTTATAGGTAGAAGAGAACAATGTTAATTTAAACGTAGTTGAAATTGAAGGAAGTATGAAGAATTGAATGTTTAGATAGTAAATTTTTGACAAAAAGATCCTATAAAGTTGATTTCGATTCGTAACTAAGGCTGTCTTTTATCAAGCATTGATTTGATATTCACAACTAAAAAGAAATTAATATGTTCAGTAAATTTTCTAGCTAATTTAGTAATCATTTAAATTCTGTTTATAAATTTACCTTCCAGAGAAGCCAATAATCAGTTAAATGATTCAAGATTCCCTGAAGTCAGTATGTAAAGTATTATTTATATAGAGATGTATTTTTGCGTCTAAGAATTTCACTAATAGTTTTTCCTCTCAAATAGTATTTAAAAGGTGGAAAAACTGATGAAGCCAAAAAAACATCCTTATGTTATTGTCCAGAAAATGAATTAAACAAAACATCTGAAACTTTATTAATTTCCATATATAAAGGATGATATATAGTATTAAAAGATACCTTTTTGGGAGTTGTTATCTTGTTTTGATTTTGAACAAGTCTTGTCAAGCCAAATATAACTTCGCTTAACTTACTATCCCATACTAAATCAAATGACTATGGGTTTAAACATAATCCTTTAATTCATTACTTACCTTCTCTTCCTTTTAAGAATATAATTTAACTTTTAGCTTATATTTAAACTCCTTTCATCAGTAAATAGTCGGAATTATAAGTCCTTAGTTTTATAAGAAAACAGTTTATAAAATACATAGCAATTGAAAAAAGTCAATATTCAATAAACGTACTATTTATTTAAAGGAGAATAAATTTATTAAAATTCTTAAAAAGTGTGCATAAAGTTCTAGTGTTTTATTTGACAACTACTGTTGAGACTGATTTATCAAATATAAAATGAGAAAGGCAAATAAAATATTATATATTTATTAGCATTATTATATAAAAACAAGAGCATCCCTATAATAAAAAATAATGTTTTGGGATGTTTTTTTGATTTCATTATTTTTTCAATTTTTAAGCGCTATTTGAACGGAAAGATTGTTAGTGAAATTTTTAAAAAAAATACATCCCTATATGCAAGAAGCTGTTTAATTAAAAAAACTGAAAAATTAACCTTAACTTATCTTACAAAAATAACAGAAAATTTAAAGGTTTTAATGTTAACTAAGCAAGTATCTTATTAAATAATAGAAGTCAACTATTAAATGTTGATATTATTTAAGTTATTACTAGCTAAATTAATAAGTAGTTAAAAATCAAGTGATTATAATAATAATAATAAACTATTACTACGCTGTTTATATTGTATAATGATGATTAATTATAGTTTTTGAGATCAACCACTCCCTTTCATGCAGCTATTTATTGACTTGATAATATATTAATAATGTAGCTGTAGCACTAAAACGATTTATTTTTTTGATAGTAAATCTACAATATCAGCTATAAAGCGGCTAACAATAGCTATTTCTCAACGAAGTTTTATAAGAATATGTATTTATTTCTATACTATAACTTTAATTAATATGAGTATAAGATTATATTAGTAAAAGTCTTGGTAGCCTGGGAATTTCTATTAAATTTAGTACAAGTTCAACTAACAATATAAATTATAACAAAATAACTCAAAATTGTGCTAGGTATTTTATAAAATTTTAAATAAAGTTTTTGAAATATAAAATATTAAAATTGAATAAAAAAATGAAACTAATTTGGATCTTCCCATATAGTATTTCAATTTATAAGTTTGTAATCTAGATTCAATTTATTATGAAGCTAATTTAATCCTTGATTAAGAACATTTCGGTCGATTTACACCCTGATTTATCACTAAGAAACTTTGACTTACCTTTTATATGCATACCATCTTTTATATATCCATATCCCTTAATATTGCTACACTAGTTAAACTCTTACTCAAAATAGAAAGTACTTACCTAAACTAGCAATCAAGGGTGTTTTTTTTGGCTTCATTGTTTTTTCTATTAAGTGCTATTTGAGCGGAAAAATTGTTAGTCAAATTCTTAAACAAAAATACATCCCCAATCAATAATTTGAGCTGAGCTATTTAATAACACTTATTTCCATAACAGTTGATGCCCAAGTAAATACAGTGAATGCAAATACCCTTATCACTATTGTACTACTTTCCAGTTACCTACTCCTATTTTAAATCAAACAGTATAAATACTTCTTGATTTCCATAATAAAGGTAATTAAAAAACTTAATTTGGGTTGGTTTAAGTAAACTCTGAAACTAATTCGGATATCTCTGGGTATAGGCTGAAAGTTTCAAAAAGTGCAAAAATATGAAGCTAGTTTTAATAATTGCTTTCTTGGCAGCAATTTTAGTTGCAGAAGATAGATATGATCCTTTTTTTAGTAGTGGAAGATGTACTAAAATAAATAATAAGCTATATACATTTGGTGAAGAATTGATTACACTTAACCATTTTTGGCATCTTGACAACACAGGTTATAGTTTAGATTTGGACGCTACAATTAACCTTAGAAGCTCAAAAGCTCAACGGGAACATTTTTTTTATCAAAGGAGCCTAGTCCTAAATATCTAGTATACAGTGGTATTGGAAGTGATACAAATAAAATTGTTAATATATTTATAATACCAAAGGTGCCGGTGATATACAATTATGATATTAAAAATAAAAGCTGGGATGCCAAAGAAGGCAGCTCAAAAGCACTCCGTCAAGCAACGAATAACTCAGAGAGTAATATTAGTATGCTTACTTTCTCTTCTTTAGTTGCTGTTACCCAAAATGATTCTAACTTAGATGAATACTTTTTATATTATAGTAAAGGCATACCGAAAGAGAACAATAATTCCGGTGGTGAATTATGAGTATATAATAAAAAAGAAAATTTGTAGAGACGCTTTAAAGATAGATTAGACTATATTGATATCCTAATAGTAGAAGTCTATAATAGGATACTTTATCTTATCAATGGAGAAATGGAACAAGATAACAAAAGAGTATTTAAAATACCATTAATTAACCTCAAAGATGAATCGATAAATACCAAATTTATAAATAGTTCAACCCTATTACGTTTAGAAGAATGGATAAAGCCTTATGCAAGAAATGCAAATTACATCTATTTTGTACAAGGAGAAGAATTTAACTTAGGTATTTTTGATTTAGAAGAATTGAGTTGGCATTATACTTTATGGTCTCCTAATATTAAAGTAAAGGTTCAACATATTGTGGTTTATAAAAAAGATTTGTTGTTTTCATTTGCAACTTATAATGATGGCGATAAATCTACCCCAGTTATTTCATTAGAAAATAGGCAGTTAATTAATAGTGTACCCTTTCAAACTGTTTATAATGATACAAACAAAATAATTGGTGGGGTTATTGGTGGTCTATTGGGCCTATTACTTGTTTCCTTTGGATTTACGTCTATGTCAGAAAAAGAAATAATAAGCCTATTGTTCCAAGTTATTTTAGAAAAAATAAATATAGCTTTGTAAATGATGCATTTCAAAGTTAATTAAAGGTATAAAATACCATTTTCTCCCTTTTAATTTCCTCTTCTCAAAC
Source organism: Batkoa obscura (assembly GCA_030770535.1). Lineage (NCBI taxonomy): Eukaryota > Fungi > Entomophthoromycota > Entomophthoromycetes > Entomophthorales > Batkoaceae > Batkoa > Batkoa obscura. Next base: position 78,258 of record JASVEC010000056.1, on the reverse strand, counting down.
TAAAGTAATGTCCTATCATATATCAACTCTCCTTGTAGGCCTTTACCCTAGGTAGGTGAACCTCATTTTAACTGAACTCAGACTTTCCATTACTAGGCTCGCCCGGAACAAGAAAGCTACAATCAAATCACTAACTCCCACCTTTTTGGCTATCCTCAATCGTGATATAGTAGAAGTATTTGCCAACTTTTGCAAAGCCCATGCCCTATTTGGTTTTATCCATCCTTAATCATAATTTTCATCTAAGTATTCTAAATTAATAAACATAAAGTCCTTCAGCTTTTGAATTTAAAAATAAAAACTCATAAAGTATATTAGTTATCAATAATGGCTTTCAATAAGTCCTAGTTTTGTTTTCTGATCTCCTAACCTATAAAATGTTCTACCTAGAAGATAGTGTCTAAATTCGGACTATGTCATAAATCGACATTTTTCGATCTTTTTTCTTCCTAGTCATATTATCTGTTATTTCCCATAGATTGACATCACAAAGCCCTTCTATTCTTTGAAATTAAATAGGGCTTTTAGCTACATTCATGATTTTTATTGTCTATTCCTTTCATATTTGAGTTTTTCATAATAAAAGACATTTTTTAAATGTTCGAATCTAAGTTTATTTACGAAATTAGAGGGTTTTTCATAGCGGTTTATAAACAGCTATAGCTAAAACTGAAATAATGGTGAAGCCATAAAAGGCAATTTTAATATTTTATTTTACTTAAGGTTTTTATATTAAGTTTGTTAAAATTATAAATCATCAAAATCTATTAGCATTTTAACAAGATCAATGATTACTGTATTTAATAAAGTTGATTAATTTTCAGCTTGAAAATTATTAAAACTTAACTAATCTTTATTAAGCCAATATTCAAAAATGCCCTAAAAAAATTAGCTTTAAGATATTTAATGTTCATTTTATTTATAGTTGAAGCTGTTCTTGTCAAATTTTGTAATAGATTTTTTACTTATTCATTAAAAGAATTTTTTATTGTTAAGACTAATTTAATCTAACATGATTCTTGGTTCTAGATTAAATACCATTCATATGAAGATCCAGCTTTTTATTGTTGTTATAATATATAAAGTGGTTTAACTTCTGATACAAATAGTTTCTTTAAGAAGTTCTAGTTATCTTTTTTAATGCTTTTCTTTGTGGAGTATTATAATAACTTGCTCAAGTTTCATTTGTACTAATTCTAACATTTTACAACAATCTTCCTTGATCAAAAAGAGCTTTTTGTATTACTTTGTTGCATTTTTCTTTTAGTTATAGTTATAACTACCTACAAAGTTTTATAATAATCTCTAATCCTATTTTTATTGACTTAGTATTTTATAATACTTATATTGAGTATATATATAGTCGATGACAGTTTATTTTTATTAAATAGAATTTACCCTTGTTTACTAATAAATGGTTCAATAGAATGCTTTATTTAAATGTGTAAATACTTATTTCGTTAAAAAATCCCAAAAGTATTGTATAGAAATATTCGATTGTAGCACTCTATCTCGAAATTTATGGATCTATATTAAATGATGTAACTCAAAAATCTTTATTAGGAACTACTTTAAAGTGTGAAATTTATTAACCCTTAAGGTTTTTATTGATACATAAAAAAAGAGAGCTGTTAAAAAAAAGAAGGCTATAAGAGTGGGCATGAATGACTAACAAGCTATAAAAAATACAAAGCCACACAAAAGATTCAGATTTGGTATACAAATGGCATAAATCTATCATCATATGAATCAATGGTATTGAAGCACTAAGTATTATTGTTTGAAAATATTAAATCTAATCTCTATTCATTCAGTTTAAAATAACCATAGTTACTTTACAATATCTTTAAATTGTTTAAAGTTAAAAGTCATAAATCCTTTTATAGGAATAGAAAGTAATGTTTTTGTAGCGAACCTAATTAGCATAATGTAATTGTTAAATTTTAAAAAGCATATTTTCTTTTCCTTTTTTAACATAATTAACGAAAACCCTTTGGCTTACTTATGCCGCATACTAGGCTTATTTAGTGTGATACTTAGTTCACTTTTAATAGCTATAGGAAGTGGGATACTCCATCTTAAGCCTGATATCAAATTGATTGTATCAGTTGCTATAACAGAATTATTAGCTTCATTTATAGTGTTAATTGATCCAATAGTGACAACAATCAGAGAAGATGATTCAACAAACGAACCATACTTTTATCAATTCTTTGGATTCTTCATTATGCTTTTATTTTTAGCTCAATTAATATTCTCGTTATTTTTAGCAATCCAACGCATATTTAATACTAATATTCAAATACAACTATTACTGATATACTCCTAGCTTAGTTTCTTTATTAGCCCATCTTACTTTATCTATTATCTTAGCTACTAGATTAGAATTAATGCCACAAGCAGTTAAACTATTCTACTTACTCCATCCCTCCAAGTTTTTACTATCTTCAATTGCGTTTCACTATAAAATGGTTTAATCAATAATTCATATTATTATTATCATTCATTGTTATACAAAACTAGCCATGCTCACCAATGTCATTCTCGAATTTATCAATATGAACCTAAACAATTGTATTAACAACAGCAAGCCATCAATTAAAATCCATGGAGCAAGAAGACGGTAGTCCCACGAATTTATGACTCACATGTATTATATCCTACTTGCATGCTTTCTGGTTGTGTATTTTGTATTATAAATTCTTTTCTTGTATAGAATAGTAGAAATGTTGACTTACAGTATGCCTTGGGCTCCATTTCATCCGTATTATTTATCCTGGGATTATTTTTTAATTCTTTGTTAGTTGTCACTAATCACGCTGCTACCAATAAGAAAACTCTCAAAATTGGAAAAGAATTTTTCAAAATTTAGAATAATATAGGAGGATGTATTTTTGTGTTTAAGAATTTTAGTAACCATTTTTCCACTCAAATAGCACTTAAAAGTTGGAAAAAGTGATGAAATCAAAAAACATCCCCATAGCATTGTAATGTTTTGATATCACTGACTTTTCCTAAAAGAACGTCAGCCATAAAAATAAAATATTATTTAGTATAATCATAAAATTCAATCAGTTCAGGAAGTATCCAAATCATTATTTATTACTTTCTAAATTTAGTAAATCATGTAGAACTAAGTTTGAATAAATACTAGGTTACTATTTAGTGTTATCTAAGCTATTAAGATACATATGGGAATGCATTTTTTAAGGATTTTACTAACAATCTTTCCACTCAAATAGTGCTTAAAAAATGGAAAAGTAATGAAGCCAAAAAACACCCCCACATCAAACTTTTCTAAATATATATACGGCTTAAAGTTATCAGCTTAACCAAAATGATATTAGTAATAAGTAGAAATATAAACAAAAGTAGTTTAGTAATTGTTGTTAGTATTAACATTAGTGCTATAGTTAACATTAGGATTAGAAGTATGCCCAAAGCTAGAGAAAATTATTTTATTTTTTAGGTTGTGATTATTTTTAAAAAATAAAAATATCACATTTTATAACTTGCCTACTCTGTTCGTAGCTTATAATAAACAAACAGTATTTTCAAAATAGTTCTTTATAAAGTTTATTAAGATTTTTATATTTTACTATTTATATAAGTCTTATGGAACTTGGTAATAACATATAGTTTTATGACAAAAGTTTGAAAATTATAAGAAGGTTTAAATAATTTTTTTATTCACTGTAAACTATTGTAATTAACTTAGCTTCTTTCTATTGGTATATTTTTTAATCAAATAAAAGCAAGAGGTTTACATCTTATTTGTAATCATATAAAAATCCTGTAAAATAATCGGAGCTCATTGCTATCTATAAAGTAATTTGATCTACATAATAACCAATTTCTTAACTTTTATCATACACACCTCTTATAATTTATCATATGACCTTTCCGACACTCTAGTAACAGCGTTTTCAATTTATGTGTATGGGAAGTTATTTCAGGACTATAATAGCTATCTTTAGCGTCCTATAGATCAATAGGTTTAGTAATCATACTTAGCGGTCTTCGTTTCCTTACTTTATGTTTATAGAATACAAATAATGTGACTAATGTTATTAAAACAATTTTACCTATATCATGAGTGAAATTAAAAGGCTTTAAATTCAACTTTTTTTAAACTTTAATTCTTGTAAATAAATAACATGTTGCTTTTAAAATAGCGATGTTGACACTGAAAGAATTGTGAGTATAAAATTCAATACCACCATTATTAATAGAAATAATTACTAAAGTTTATAGTTTTATATAGGCTTCAATAAAAAGAGCACAATCGAAATATAGTTGGAATAAAAACTCTGTCTATAATTTTATCAATGTATCACGAATTACAAGTTATGGCTAAGAATGTTATTTATCTATGGAAACAATGGGTCAAAGTTTAATAAATATTTACAATCATTCATAAGCTTTTTACTATAGTTAATTTTAAACTAACTATAACAATTAAAATTTTAATCTGAAACTACAAAAACATTTAGCTTTTCGTAACATTCACCCTCACTTAAAAATCACACTTAGGCCTAACAAAAAGGATAAATATTTATAGTAAAAGTTAATAAGCTTCAAAAAAAAAAACTAAGGTCAAAAGAACAAAATCAAATTAAAAGATCATCACTATGAAAATCAAGTGAAAAAAATAAACAGAGAATATAAAACCAAAAGCAACCAAATATCTTCTTTATTTACTAAAATCAATAAATTTTGAAGATATGAAAATAAACTATAACTTACTATTATTGACTTTGTTAGTCATTACATGTTTAAGTATGGAATTGGTATCCAGTTTACCAGCTAAAGAAAGAGAGAATGATTCTGAAGTGACCTCTGCTAAGCCCAAGAAATCAAGTGGTGTTATAAATTTAATCTTTTCTGCTCTTTACCAAGTGCCTTTATTCTCAAGATTTATTAAAGCTACCTATTCGTCTTAAACTTATATTACTGAAATAAACAAAATTTACTTTCTTTTAGATTATACGGTTTAAAGAATATTTGCTATAGGAAAGCTATTATTTTATTCTAAATTATTGTTTTTACATGAGCTTTGGCCTTTAGAGATTGAATATTATATACTTAGACTAAATCTCAAAATGACCAAAAGCAATGTACTTAATAATAAACCTTTATAATTAAATTATAATGGAATCTTAAGCCCTAAGATTGCATTCTACCAATATCTAGAGCAAAAAAAGATTTTAGGCTTATAATGACAACCTATCGATTAAAGTTTATCGTCAACTTTATTTATCAAAATAAGATCAACTTCAAATAGTTGTTTACACGCTATTGTGTTGGTCAATGTTGTTAGTCAATAGCATTTAAAATTTAAAATATTATTATACTACGAATGCTTTTATATCATTTTTGTAAATTCTATTATTAAATCTTGACGTAATTTAAAAAATAAGTAACTTAACTTAAGAATTATAATTTTATAAATAGCAGTCCAACTTAAACAAAGCTAAGCCATTAAGATTCGATCGCAGTGAAATTCATCGGAATCCTTGTATTGTTGTGATGACTAACATGTATTTTTTTATCAAAGTTTTAAATTATACTTACTATTGGAAAAATTTAGGTGCAACTTGTAAACTTTAAAGGTGATATAAATAGTTTAAATCATATATTAATATAATACAATGTCAAGCTGTATTCTGTCAAGAGCTATATAGAATATAATAAAACTATAATATAAATAAACAATAGTGCTAATTGATAAAGTTTGATATGATAATTTGAAAAAAGCGGAGAAATCTAATTCTTACTGTTTTAGTAAAAGATATTATAAGATACTTATATAATTAATCAGATGAATTCAATACTACCACAATCCTCTACTGATCGCTAATATAGTTGTTATACATCCATTATACTACTATCATTATCTCAATTTACCAAATAAAGTCATATCAAAATTTACTTTTCTTACATCTTCATAAACTTAATTTAAACCTCATCAACCAATCAATTTTATTAAACTCATATTTGTTTTAAAATAAAAATAAAAATTACAAGACCAATTTAATCTTTACAAAATCAACTATTTTAATTTTTACTAATGAAAGGCAAAAGGGATAAAAAAGCCCCGGTCAAGCGATTAAAAGATGTATTATATGGGCCTAAGGATAGCAATAGCTTTTTAGATGATGTTAATCGTGGGTTAGTTTTTCGTAGTAAGTTCGAAAATACAAGTCAGCTTGTACAAGAGGAGCCAGGTAGGTATTAAATTAAATAAAACATAATTTCCGTCGTTTAGATTAGATTTATTTATTTTTTAAAAATCACTATTTTTATATTATCATTTATTAATGTTTTTATTCTAGCTGTTAAAAATCCACTTCCAGGAGTTCCATTTCATTTACAAGTAACCAATAAATTAATCTTTATCCCTATTTTATTGATTTTAATTTAGGATCATACTGTTATTGTAGATGCAGATGAGATAGCAAAAGCAAATGTTTATAAAAGAAGCCTATTTAGGGAGCCAACCAGTACCAAAGGGACACTACAAAAAGAGAATACAATCAAAACTCAATACAATTTGAATAAAGTAAAAGCAAGAAGGAAAAAAAAAGAATTAAAGGATGTGATTTATAACAATCAACAAGAAAATCCTAACAATGTTGTAAATAAAGCAGAGCTGAGTAAAAAAAATGATGGTTTTGAGGATAATGACCCAGAGAAAAGAGTTAAAGTAATAGAGGAAATTTTAAAAAGAAATAATGGATTCAATCCCATTAAGAATTTGAACCAAAATGAAAGCGAGGTTTTTGGGACTAAAGTAAACTCTTCTATAACTAAGGAATCACAATTATTTCAAAATAAAAATGTGGATAGGGATGTGAGAGAGACCGATAATACAAATAAGGCTATAAATAAGATCACGAATTTGACTTCTAATACAACAGCAAGTCAGAAGAAAAAAGAAGATAAAGGAAAAAAAGGAAATCAAATTGAAGTGTTGAATATTTTTGATAGCGAAAATGAAGAAGAAAATTTGAACGCAAAAGGATCCGTTGCCTCACAAAATAATAGGGGTAGTATAAACTCAGATTTAATCAATACAAATGGTAATCAACATGAAATAGCTAATAATATGAACCAAGAAATATCTACTTTTGACCAACAAAATGTTGCAGTTTTCAATAATCAAAACATGGAAGTTTATAACCCATCTAATAACCAACCTAATTATGAAAACAAAGAAGCAGTATATCGAGCAGATGAATTTTATTCGCTACCACCACGTAGACCGGATATATGGTATAGTCCATTTCCAGTTGATCCACAAGCCAATTTGGGCGACTTTGATTTTGCACCTGGGGAAGAAGTGGATAATGAACATATATCTACAGATCAATATGATAATTTACAATCTGAAAATCCATATCAACAATCACCTGGTGATTTATTTAGCTTAGAACAACCTTATTTTAATACACCTACTCAGCATGATAATCATGCAGATTTGAGAGAAGTGAGATATCAGTACGATATTGAAGGAGGAAACAAAGTTGGACAGGCGGAAATAGGTAAATAGAATATACTATATAAGTATAGCAAATTAATTCAGACTAAATAGATGTGGCGAGAGAACACGTATATGATAGTGATTATCATCAGAATAATCGATATAATAAAGAACACATTAAAGTAAATGAAAAAAGTAAATTGGAACATTATAATAAAAGCATCAATATGAGTGATTTCATAAATTTTGATTATACTGAAGCTTCTTTAAAAAATATATCAAGAAATGGATCAAAACATAAACACATTTCTGGATCTAAAAAAGTAGATTATCGATCTATGGATGAAAATAGCGGTAATATTTTGGAAGATATGGCAGGTGACTATAATATTAAAAAGAACCACGAAAAAAGTGTTGAAATTCCATCAAAGGGAAATGTTTATCAAGATAAAAATAAGCTTGAAGAAGACCATTTAAATTTTAACGTTAAAGAATGGGAAAGGTACAAAAATGATATACAATATGAAATTGAAGAGGAATATCCACCAAATGACATGATACAGGTAAATCCTGAAGATAATAATAGTATTGATAGTGATGATGATGAACAAAAGATGAGTGCTATTGAGTGGAGGAAGTTTAAAGAGGATAATGAATATAGTTTAGATGAAATAGATGAAATAAAACAGAATGAAGAAGGTTCAATTATTAATAGTGACGAAAATCAAGATGAGTTGGATGCTATTGAATGGGAAAAAGTTAAAAATGATTTATATGAAGAAGAGGAGGAAGTCGAATTGAATGAAAATCATGAGAATCAAAATCAAAATTGGGATGTTATGACAAGTGATAAAGAGATGATTGATGGCAATCGAATAACTGGAGTGAATGAAGTAAATGGTCTTGGAGAGATTCAACATAATCATGATACCAGTCTTAGTGCCTCTAAAAGGAGGACAAGTGGTGTTATATCTAATAAAAGCCAAAGCTTAATAAGCCCAAGTAAAACTGGAATGCTTGTTTATGGTAAAAATTTTAGTAAAGAAAAGAGTAGTGATCTTGATAATTCTGAGAGTAACAAACTATCTAAACCTAGAAGTATAATTGAAGGAAGTAGTAAATTATCTAATAAATTTAATAAATCGATAGAGTACAATTCATCTAAAGAAATAAAAATGGATAACCATAATAATTCAAAAGATAAAAATAGATCAGCCAATAGCAGCCGTATCTCTGAGAGGAAAAGTTTATCTAATAATAGTGCTAGTTTTTCGAGAAGAGAAGGGAGTGAATTGGCTGATTTGATTCAAGATAATAATAGAATTTTAAATGATGATATGATAAATGAAGAGAGTTTGGAAAAGATGGGTGCCAAAATTAAAGATAAGATAACAGATAAAGGAAATGATAGGGGATCAGATCAAGAATCAGATGAATTTGAAAGTTGGATGAAATTCAAAGAAACGATTGATTATAATATTGAACAAGCAAATAGAGCAATTAATAAACCGGCTTATTTACCAAAAAAACCAGCAGTCAAAAACAACTCTATTAATAAAGAGACCTTATCCTCTAATAGAAAAGAAGACACTCTATCACAGCATAAAACTATCCCAGTTCCTTTAAAGGAATCTAATTTATATGATCATGATTTACAAGGTAGTCTTTATAATAATTCAATCAATATAAAATAAAATTATTTAGCTAATAACAAAGTAGAAGCACAAATGACAACGAAACAAATTTATAATTATTTAGAACCTTCACCTTTGATCTATTCTACCAAATTATCTAAATTTTTAGGTTGCCGTGTATTATTAAAGATGGAAAATACATTGCCTGGTCAAACTCATAAAATACGTGGTCTTATGGACTGGGTAGTGGAATCAGCCAGGCTCAATGGAGCGCCATACAACATAGAACCTATTGAAATGGTAATTTCTGGCTCACCAAATCGATGTCTTGCAGGTTTAGCCGCGGTAGAAATTTATAATGAAGGGGTGTTTCAAATGAATAAAAATATAGTGCCTCCACCGCTGAGTTTGACCGCTATCTTGCCACATTGTGCAAATCGAGATATCATTGAAAAATTAGAAGAAGGGGAAGTTAAAGTTATTAAGATTGGGGAAGTAAGTTTAATATTTAATAAACGATGATAATAAGTAAAGAATTTTATAGAGTTGGGAAAATTCGGATTTAGCAGCTGAAAGATATGTAACTAAAATGAATACAGATGCTAAATGGAAACCAGATAGAAGTCCACAGACCCATACTATGATCCCATTTCCTCAAGCTTCTCACCCTTTAGTTACTAAAGGTTACAATGCTGTTGGTAAAGAAATCATAACCCAATTAAAAGGAAAGATACCAGATGCTATTTTATGTCCTGTTGGTACTGGGTCTTTATTGGCGGGTATAGTTGGTGGTATTAGTGAAGATTCAAAGATGGGAGAAGGTAAATAGTATTTTTTTAAATAAAAAATTAAGAAAGGTTAATATTTTTAGTGCCTATAATTGCAGTGGAAACAAATACTACGGATACTTTACATTGTGCCATTCAAGCGGATAAATTATGTAAAAAAAAAGAAATGAATTTACCAAGAAGAAATAATGATAATTACGAATTTGATAATGTATTATCATTAGCAGATCCTAATTTAAATCCATATGCTTTTAAAGCAGCTTTAAATCATCCAATTTTACCTTTGGTTATTTCAGAAGCTATGGCAGCTAATGCTGCTATTCGATTTAGTGAGGATCATTATACCTTAGTAGAAGCAGGTAATTTTTAGTTTATATATTTATATTTATATTTATATTTATATTTTTTGGTAGCAAGCGCTTGCGCTTTAGCCCCCATCTATGATGAGTTATTACCAAAACTAATTCCTACACTTAAGCCAACATCTACAATAGTAATAGTAATTACGGGAGGTAATTGTATTACATATAGTAAACTAAAACGATTAAAAAACAAATTTACCAAACATGTAATACAAGCTAAATCTGGTGAAGAATTTTTATTTGAATTACCTGAATGTGAAGTTAAAATGAAAGAAAATAAGGGAGTGAATCTTAGTAATTTAAATGGAGATGATAAAAGAAAAAGAATATTAGTTATTAAAGAGATCGAAGCATTGGAATGTAAGAGAAAAGTTGGATAGTAGGAGTAATGGACTTTATTTATTGAGACTTTTAATGTGTTAATAGTTTTTAAATATTTAATTGTGAATCAAAGAGGTTAAGTGGAAGAATATTGATATTGGTTTGTGAAATCAAATCAAGCTAAAAAAATCCATATGCTATTAAATTGAATCTCAAAATGGATTACTTAATAGTTTAATATGAAAATAAATAATTAACTTTTACCTTGTTTAATTTCATTTTTATTTCTATATTTAGTCTATTAATTTTTAATTTTTAAATCTTCCAAAGGCCATTTAGGTATAAAATCAATAGAATATTCATCAAATAAACCTAATTGATATCTTTCTACACCAGCCCAAGCTATCATTACACCGTTATCTGTACATAATCTAGCGGGTGGACAAAATAACGGGATTTGATTTTCAGTAGCTATTTCATTTAAACTAAAAGTATTGATTAGATAAAAAAAGACATATAGTAATAAACAATTACCCTTCTCTAACTTTTAAGTTGGAAGCAACACCACCTGAAGCAACCAAGGATTTAGGTCGAATATTTAATTTTTCACATTCTTTAAACCCTAATCTTAATTTTTGTTTTAAGTGCTCAACTACCGTAAATTGAAAAGAAGCGGCAATATCCGCTTTAAATTGTTCTTTATCATTATCTTCTATTTGATCCATTTTATTTTTGACAAAGGTAGATACCTGGGTTCTTAATCCCGAAAAACTAAAAGCGATGGAACTCCTTCGGTGCATATCATTCATAGGAATAGTAAATTGATATTTCTCCTTATTTCCATTTCTAGCTTTCATTTCTAAAGCTGGCCCTGGACCACCGCCAATAATATTTTCTTTGGCTAAAAAGCCTTCTTTTTCAATTGGTTGATTCCATGGTAAACTTAATACTCTCGCTACTTTATCATATGCCTCTCCTATACTTTCATCTAATGTTTCCCCTAATAATTTATAATCTCCAACTCCCTTAACAACTACTATTTGAGTGTGTCCTCCACTAATCAAAAAACAAAGATATGGAAATTCCACTTTTTCATATTCACTTAAACGTACTGTTAATGCATGAGCTTCCTAATTATTATTAGCTATAACACGGTCAAAATTATTATCCTAATACCTACCATATGGTGTACTCCAATCAATGGTTTACTGTTATAAAAATAAATAAGTTAACTTTAAATTACTTAATTATTTTAAATAAAATAAAATATTAAATTTACTTCAAAGCAGCTGCTAAAGTTTTACTAGCATTTAACCCTACTGATAAAGAAGATGGTAAACCTGGCCCACGAGTAAAAGCAATAGCATCCATATCAGATATACTTTTATTGGCTTTTTTTAATACATCACTTACTACGTAAGGTAAGTTTTTGATATGATGCTTCAGTGCTAAATTGGGTACAATACCACCCATAGGTTCATGAACTTTGTATTGGGAAATGGTACTTTCAGCTAAGATAGCGGCATCCGAAGTTACGATTGCACATGAAGTATCATCACAGCTGGTCTCTATACCCAAGATAGTAAATCGTTTTTTTATTGTCGAAGTGGTTAGCCTTCGTCGAAATATGGATTTTGTCAATGCAAGATTGAGCCTTGGTGGCATTTTTTTAAATGGGAATGAGTTTAAATTATAATAAAAGATAAATTTAGTAAAATTGGGGTTTAGATAATTTTTACTATGATAAGAATTTAATGAAAATATAGTTCAAATAAATTGCGTAGATATGATAGTTTATTCTTTCATAAAGAATTTTTAATAAATTTTTCAACATAATAAGATAAATAAAATAGAACATATTAAGTTTATAATTACTTTATTTTTAATTTCCTTATGTTAAAATTTGAATTTTTATATTTTCATTGTTTCATTAACAATCTACACATTCAATTTTATTAGTCTTTCTTTGTATGCACTAATTCTTTTAATAGATTTTTTAAAAAAAAATTAAAACCTAAAATCAGCTGATTTCACCAACTATCAATTTCAAATCTAAAAAAAAATTTGAGCTCATTTTTACTTAATTTCATTCAATAAATATGTTCGCTCGACCCATTCGAAAAAAACGAGGTCATGGTAGTAATTTTACTAGTTCCATTGGGGATAACTCTTCCAATAGTGGAATGTCTGAAGTGGACGTTCGAGATCGCCAAGAATTGATTACTACTTCAATCAACCGAGATGTATTAGCTCCTTTGCAAAATAGCCAACAACGCATCTTACGAAGAGCAAGCAGCAACACATCATTAAGACCGCCTATCACCTCGTTTACACCAGATGGATTAGTTACCACCTTGTCACCTCAAATACATATCAATTTAGGTCAACGTCGTTCAATATCAGGTAACTATACTCCACCAAAAAATAATAAATATAAAACAACATCCCAACAGCCAAATAAATTTCCACCACCTTCCTTTCCACAAAATTTAGCTCATATGAGAAGCAACAAAAGTTCATTAGCTTCTTACGCACAAAATCAAAATTCAAGTGAAGAATTAAATAAAATATTAAATCGAGTACATGCTACCCCCGAATGTTTAGCTACTTCACTACAAGAATTAAGACTACATATATTGAAATTTGGTATACCATTAGAAGATACTTCCATGGAATATCCACAGTCCAATTCACTTCGATGTCGTACATGGAAAGCTTTATTGGGAGTTTATTCTTTTTCAGCGGGAGAATATTTGCATTATATAGCTAAAGGGGCTAGCCCTATGTTTGATAAAGTTAAAAATGATACTTTTAGAACTTTAGCTACCGATAAAAAGTTTTTAGAAAGGGTCCAAGAGGTTATGTTAGTTCGAGTTTTAAACGCTATTGTTTGGAAAGCTCAAGCTGATGCCCCATTAGGCACCATTCCAACGAGATTTGATTATGTTCAAGGAATGAACGTTCTAGTAGCCCCATTCTTATTTGTTATGCCTGAAGTGGATGCCTTCTTTTCATCAAATGTATTGTTGAAAAACTATTGTCCTACTTATGTTAAACCAACATTGATTGGGGTGCATTGTGGCTTAAAGGTAACTAATATTTTCAAGTTTTTAATAGAACTGAAGATGGTAATATTTTTATTAATTTTTAGTTAATGGATAAATGTTTAGAAGTGTTAGATGCGGAATTGTATTTTTATTTAAAAAGTAAAGGCTTGACAGCTGAAATTTATGCATTCGCTTGTAAGTTTTTATTTTATTTTATTGTCATATATTATTAATCATTAAATCTTTCCTTTTATTAGCTATATTAACTTTAAGTGCTTGTACACCACCATTGGATGAATTATTAAAACTATGGGATTTTTTTTTTGCATTTGGAATTCATTTGAATGTAATTTGTACTATATCACAATTGATGTTAACGCGTAACCAATTATTAATGAGTCCAAGGTAAAATTTAATAAATTTGAATATCGATGAGATATATTAACCTTTTTTGTTTTTAGCCCAATTAAACTGTTACGTACCTTCCCTGATTTACAAGCTTATCCAGTAATTCAATTAACACGTCATTTGGTGAAACAATTATCAGCTCCACTTTATGAAGAATTAGCTACTCATCCATTTGATGAAGCCGTTTGTGAAAGGTATATTAATGGTCCAAATACTTCCAATTTCTCTTCTCCATTGCCTAATACTTCGTCGTTCATGTCGTCAAGTAGAGACTCTCATCTCTCACCTAATACACCAGGGTCCATGTCGTCCCATTCAGTTAGGAGCCGAAGTTAAATTTGGTTATTATGGATTATGATTATTAGAAGTGGAGTTTATTTTGTATAGTTTAGTAGAAGATATTATTCATCTTTTGCCATTTTTAACAGTCTATTTTTTTTCAATTTTAAAGTTGAAACTTTAAATTTATCTTTTTATTAAATATAATATATTTTTGAATTTTCTATTAATTTTTTATTAATTTTTTAAATTGTTAATATAACTCAATAATAATTCATAGCATATTTTAATAAGTTTATTTAAACTGAATTATCAATTCATTTATCACATTTTTTAAAATTATATTAACCAACTTCAATTCCTAACTCTAATTCGTCTCCTTTTTTTAATTAGAGAAAGTTGATTGTAGTCTATAGTGTGGGATATTAGTATATATATTGATGAATAAATTATCTTTTAATATGACTCGAAGAAAAGGCTTTTATCTAGGAAGAGAGAAGTTTTGATTATCAATAATATTAAATGACAATGATGAGAAATGACTTGTTAGTTGAATTGTCTCATACTATTAATAAAAATTTAGTCATAAAAATAATCGAATTAATATTATTTATCGTAGTAATATTTTAATAATTTCCATCCTCTACTATTTTAAATACAATTCTGTTATATTATTCATAAAACTTTCCATTTTTATTATATCATTTAAGATTATACATAATAATGAATTAACTAGCATTTAATTAAAACTAGAATCATCACTTACATGCTAGAATAATGAGAATGCTATCCCTAAATAAAGAACAATAAACTTAAGTATATCATTGATATTTCATTGGTTAATTTAGACCAAATGATTTCGATTTTAACCAAATATAGTAACATTTAAGTAAATTTAATGATGTAGTAAAAAAAGTAAACCATAGCTTTTTTTAAAAATTATAATTGATAAAAAATCCAATATAATGGAAATCCCAACAGCATTGAGTAGTAGTTTATTACGAGGATTAGGTGATAAAATGTATGAACGACGTAAACAATCAGCGTTGGAAATCGAGAGGTAAAGTAACAATTTATTAAATATTATTATTAATAAGAAAGGATTATTAATTGATTATTTTATATTTTACTTTTAAATTAAAATAAATAAGTATTATTAAAGATTTATTTTCTCAAGATGAAGTGGAACAAATCAAAAACATAACCTCTTATTTAGTACGTGAATTTGCATTTTCTCAATTTACACACCAAAAAAATGGGGGTTTAATTGGATTAGCTGCTATTTCTATTGCTTTAGGACCAGTAATCAATTTATAATTTCTTAGTTTATTTAATAACTTTATTGATTGTTTTTTATTAGCAAGTCGATGATTTTCTAGATGATATAATACCGCCAGTATTAGCTTGTTTTTCAGATCAAGAAGCTAAAGTTCGATATTACGCTTGTGAGTCAATGTATAATATTGCTAAAGTAGCAAAAGGAGATGTATTAAGATTTTTTAATGAAATATTTGATGCTTTATCTAAATTAAGCTCAGACCCAGATACATCAACAAAGAATGGTGCCTTATTATTAGATAGATTAATGAAAGATATTATTAGTGAACAAAACAATGAATTAGATAATACAAATAATTTACAACAATTTAGTTTAACAAGATTTATACCATTATTAAGTGAAAGAATTAAAACAATTAATCCATTAACTCGTAGTTTTTTAATTAATTGGTTATCTGTATTAAATTCTATACCAGAAATTGAATTAATTAGTCATTTACCTAAATTTTTACATGGCTTATTAAGTTTCTTAGCAGATAATAATCCAGATGTAGTAACATCCACTCATATCTTATTTTTTGATTTCTTAAAAGACATTCGAGATTCAGCATTAAATCAAAATACAGAATTCAATTCAAGTTTAGGTCAAGGTAATGGACTTTGGTTACCAGGTCAAGGAGTTGTTATTGATTATAATGAGATATTAGAAATATTAATAAATAATTTAAATAACAATAACGAACAAATTCAATCTATGGTATTAAAATGGATTAATGAATTTACTGAAATTAGTAAACAAACAATTATCTCTAAGATGACTAAATTAATATTATCTTTATTACCTTCTTTAGCTAATTCTAAATTAAGTTTAAGTAATTCAGCTATGGAATTGAATTCGAATTTGTATTTTTTAATATCGGATTGGGATAATGAAGATATTGAAATTGATTATCAAGGAATGGTAAATTCATTGACATTACAATTATTGAATGAAAATGAAATTACAAGGGTAGAATCATTAGAATGGCTGATTATGTTACATCGTAAATATCCAGAACATTTGTTTTTACCAGGGGATGGTATGTTTCCTGCTTTATTAAAAGTAATATCTGATATATCAGAAGAAGTTGTAAAAAGAGATTTACAATTATTAGCTCAAATTAGCTCTCATTTAGATAAAGACAACACACAAGATGATAATTTTTTTCATTCATTTATGATTCATTTATTATCTATGTTTTCAACAGATAGAAGATTATTAGATTTAAGAGGTGCATTAATTATTCGTCAATTATGCCTTGCATTATCACCTGAAAAAATATATATTACCATGGCTAATATATTAGAAAAAGATAAGGATATTGAATTTTCTTCAATTATGATTCAACATTTGAATTCCATATTATTAACGGCTAATGAGTTAATGGAATTAAGAAAAAAATTTAAAAATTTTCATCAGAATTTTAATTTATTCAAAACATTATATAAATCTTGGTGTCATTCCCCAATTTCTACTTTTTCTCTTTGTTTATTAGCTATGCAATATGAACATGCTTATTTATTATTATCATTATTGTAAGTCTTTTCTTATTATGATTAGTTATTGTTTATATATTATTTTTTTATTTCATTAGTGCTGAGTTAGAAATTACGGTTAATATGTTAATTCAAATTGATCGTTTAATTCAAATGTTAGAATCTCCTGCTTTTACTTGTAAGTTAATTAATTATAATAATATATAAATACCAATAATATTAATATTATTTTTAGATTTAAGATTACAGTTATTAGAACCTGAAAAATATCCTTATTTATTTAAATGTTTATATGGATTACTAATGTTATTACCTCAATCAAATGCATTTAATACATTAAAAAATCGATTATCTTGTATTACTACAAATGGCTATTTAATGTTAAGTACATTAAAAATAAGGTAAGATTAATCTGTATTCACCCATAATAGTATCATATTAATACATTCTAGTAATAATAGTACTAATGATAGTACTAAGAGAATAGCAAATAGTAGTTTAAAAACAGAAAGTAATAATTCATTAAAATTACAAGAGTTATTGTCCCATTTTAAAAATGTACAAGCTCGACATGAAAAGGCAAGATTAAATTCCCAACAATTACCAAAAAAAAATCATGAAAACAATAATAATAACAATAATGAAAAATTAAGTAAAAGAACAAGTATTTTACAATCAAATACTAAAAGAACCGATTCTCCACTTTCTTTTTTGAATAAAAAATAAGTGTTGCTTTTTTGTTATGCTTAAATAAAATTGATTTTTTTGGATTTATATTTAATATTTATATTTGGGGATGTTTTTTTGGCTTCATTATTTTTTCTATCTTCTAAGTACTATTTATAGTGGAAAAATTCTTAATAAAATTGTTAAAAAATGGAAAAGTAATGAAACCAAAAAGACATCCCCATTTATATTTATAAAATAAACGAATATATTTTTATTCATAATTTAATTTAATTCCCAACTTTAGTCACAGTTCCATCTTGATTGCCAAAGTAGGCCACTGTTGCCATATCACAAAATAAACCTGCTTCTACAACACCAGTAATATGAATTAATTGATTTAATAATTCCTTTGGGTTTGAAATTAAGCCAAAATCTGCATCAATAACTAACATACCATTATCAGTTACTACAGGACCTGCTTTACCTCCACCACTCATACGTAAAGTGGGTTTACCGCCTAATGAAGTGATTTTTTTAGTGACTAAGTTTAACGCGTAAGGAATGACTTCAATTGGTACTCCTTGTTTCCACTAAAAAAGAGTTAAGTATAAATTAAAAGAAAAGAAAAGAAAAGAATTAGCAACTATAAGACACTTACATTTTCACCTAATACTTTAGAATTTTTACGATAATCTATAATCAATTATATTAATAAAACTCATCGAAAATTCATTAAAAGTTTGGTTTTGTTTTTATGAATGATTTAAAATTAATAATTATCTACTTACCAGCGATTAAGATGAATTTTTTGGAACTGCTAGCTACTATTTTTTCTTGTAGCTGACAGGCTCCCCCACCCTTAATGGCATTTAAATTAGAATCAACCTAGTAATGTTGATTTAATATAGTTGAGTTATTAGATAAAATAGATTTGAAACTAGTTGATTTCATAAAAAGAGGAGGAAATTAAAAATAGAATAATTACCTCATCAGCCCCATCAATAGCTACTTCAAGTTCATTAATTCTATATAATTAAAAGATATATTAATTAATCAATATTTATATAACTCTTATATATTCCACATAATCCCACCACTTATCAATTCCATTTGATTGATTTAATTAATTACAGTAATTTAAATTTAATAACTTACTCTTCCAAACTACCCAATGTAAATCCATTATTTAAAATTAATTGTTTAGATTGGAAACTAGTGGGCACTAACTTTACATCAATTAACTTATCTCTGATTTCAACTAATCGATCAATCACATAAACTATTGTAGAACCAGAGCCAATTCCTATAGCTAAAGGTTGATTATTAGATTTGTTGTCTAAGAGGGGTAAGACATATTCATTAACTGCTTGATAAGCAGCAAGTTTCTTAGAGGCTTCAATACTCATTGTTTGTTTTATTTTAAAGAGCTGAGAAAAAGGAGTTGATAAAGTGAATGCTTTTCTGAAAAATTGATACAAAATATTTATTAAAAAATTTTAACAAGTTTTTAGAGATGACATGTTTTTAAATTAAGGGATTTTAGGCTAAAAAAAATTTGGGATAGAAAAATCGGAAGTTTCTATAAATTGGGTCATTTTCTCGCATTTATTTAAGCTATTAAGGCTTAATATAAAATTAAACCAATATTAAAATAGTCCTTCTTTATTTAAGTAATATTCGAGATTTGTAATTAGTATTGAATGAACTATGTCAATAATAAATATTGATAATATTATTTGTGTTCCAATTATTATAGTTTACTTCTTTATTATAAATTTCTTGTCATTGTTCTATATTGTTTTTAATTTCTAATAATTGTTTTAAATGCCCATAAGTAATGGAACAATTCAACTATTAGTATTTCATCCTATTAGTTGAGAACAATACCATTTAAAACTAATAAAGTTCGAAATTCAATTATTAATTTTATACAGAAAAATAAACCAGGAAGATTCAAACACTAGAAATTCTCTATTAATACAGGTAACTAGATATAAATAATCAAGTAAAAGTAGAAATAATTAACATGTTTTTATTTAGATATAATCAAAAACAGCTATACTTTTATTATATTTAAAAAGCATAGAGATAGATGTGATTAGTGGGAGATCAGAAAGGGAATAATTTTTGCAAAATAATTTAAATTTAAATATGACCTTTTACTTGAAATCTATTAAAAAATAAGAAACTAAAAAACTAAAGGTAAAAATTATAAATCGTCAATTACAATAAAAACAACAGTCAAGTTTAATCAATCTTAAATACATCATTTTATAATTATTTTGACCTTTTTTTTAAATAATTCAGAACAATTAATTTATCATTGTTTTCTTAAATATAAATATAAATATAAATGATAGATAAACTAAGAAATAAGCTTAATTCACTATTAATAATGCTACCAACTATTTTGTTTTTATTGTTATATATTATGAAATATCGCTTTGTCAGATTCATGATTGATTATAACATAACAATCACTTAAGTTGTCGTGTTCTCAAGTTTAGGCATAAATCAACTCAAAGGCCTTTACTTTGATTTACTGCGGTAATTTCTAGCTTTATTCCAAAGGAGATTATCCTCTTATTTCAATATCCATACTTGTTGGAGTATAAAAGAAATTTTAGATATAGGGATGTATTTCTGTATTTAAGAATTTTACTAATTTTTCCACCCAAATAGCGCTTAAAAGATGGAAAAAGTAATGAAGCCAAAAAAATATCATCATATGGGGATGTATTTTTGTGTTTAAGAATTTTACTAATAAATTTTCCGCTCAAATAGCGCTTAAAAGGTGGAAAAAGTAATGAAATCAAAAAAATCATCCCCATATTTAAACTGAATTATTCCCTGATATTATACCTTTAATAATAATACTAAATCTTTTTGATAATGTTTTATGTAGATTTTATGTTAGTGTTATCTATTCTATTTGTCTTACATATCCCGTAGCCTATTACGTGCTACTCTTCATAGTTCAAGCCCATCTTAATTACATAAACCAAGACCTTTTGACTCCAACCACTGAATACCAGATTTCACAATTTTTGAATTTGTGTCGAAATATTTTAATTTACTTTTTATATCTGTTTTTAAAATTACCCTCTTTTTGATAATTAAATAATTGATAAAATTTTATAACTATATATTTTATAACTATATATCTTATTGTGAAATCTGGTACTCAGGGTTTGGAGTCAAGAACAGCTATTGCTGGGTTGACTACACTATAAGTCGAAAGGTCTTAGTTTATGTGACTAAGATAGACTTGGATTATGAGGAATAGCACGTAATAGGTTACAAGCTATATAAGACAAATATAATAGACAATACTAACGTAAAACCTATGTAAAATATTATTAAGAAAACTTAGTGGCTTTATTAAATGTTCGAGATATCAGGTAATAATTGAGTTAAAAAGCCTCGAACTACTATACTCTGTAAACTCTTTTATACTCTGAAAAGTATAAATATCAAAATGAAAGGATAATATTCTTTTGGGTGGAGCTAGAAATTCTCATAACAAATCAAAATAAGAACATGGGATTGATTTCCTCTGAACTCGAGAACACAACAGCTTAGGCGATTGTTATGTTGTAATTAACCATGGGACTGACGAAGCGATATTTCACATTATAACTTTAAAAGCAAATTTAATTCCAGCTAATTAATTAATCTTATATAAAAATAGCTATATTATATTATTAAATTAAAAATGGAAGCGCATTTTTAAGTAATAAAATGGGAGTG
Source organism: Batkoa obscura (assembly GCA_030770535.1). Taxonomy (NCBI): domain Eukaryota; kingdom Fungi; phylum Entomophthoromycota; class Entomophthoromycetes; order Entomophthorales; family Batkoaceae; genus Batkoa; species Batkoa obscura. The sequence continues at coordinate 56,703 of JASVEC010000056.1, read as the reverse complement.
TATTTTTGTATTTAAGAATTTTACTAACAATTTTTCCACTCAAATAGCACTTAAAAGATGGAAAAAGTAATAAAGCCAAAAAAGCATCCCCAAATTATTAAAAGCTATAGTATATAATATTACTAGATTGGTATAATTTTGTTAAATATTTGGGGATGTTTTTTGGTTTCATTACTTTTTCCATTTTTAACTACTATTTGAGTGGAAAAATTCTTGGTAAAATCCTTAAACACAAAAATACATTCCCATTTGTATATTTTAAAATAATAAATTCATAACTTTTTATTATACAAAGTAGTTGTTTATACAGTTTAGAAATATTTTGCAGTAGCTTAAATTCTATTTTACTTACAACACTTAAAAACATATAAATATTTATAAATGTCATATTTTTAACTCAAGCCTATACTTCTTAATATTGCCTAAAATATTATTAAAATACGCCTGCTTGAGTTTAAAAGCTTGGTTCAAGTTTTGTCCAATTTGATTTTTTAAAAAAGTCGCAAATTAAGCACTAAATGCTACTAAAATAATTGGTCTTCTATTTAATTGAAATAGCTCATGCTGGGACGTTTTGTCCAATTTCAATATTTTGAAATATTTGATGCTATATAGGAAATGGACAAAAAAATGAACTTGCAAATTTTTTAATTTCAACAATTAAACTTGCCCATTTAGAAAGGTTAATTCAAACAAAACAGGTATAAGAGTGATAAACTATTATCAATATAAATAGTGCTCATAGTCGAAGGTTTCAAGAATCTTTTGTTAAATTTACAGAGTAAATGGATGCAAAAGATTATTTGAAATATATAAGATACAATGTTTTCCCCGAAATATCAAAGGTTTCGTTATCGTTAGCAATTGTGGTTGTGCTAACTATGATTGCTTTAAGTAATAAATTATATATATCCATGTACGATTTCTAAATTTATTATATAGCCATATACGATCGTAAGTTAGTGAACAGAGTGACTCTTAGATTACAAACTGTTATTGCATGTTATGATATTTGGTCACATTCTTTTCCATTATGGGCTAGAGAAAACAGCAAAGAAGGGAATCCTTTATGTACAACTATTGCATATCAAACATTTGCATTCCCTTTGTTTTATGCTTTCATTAATGTTGCTATTGGGATCAACTTACAGTTGGTATTTATTCATAGTATTTTTATAACAAAAAAAATTGAAGTCGCATATTATATTGGATCTATTTTACTTACTCTCTTAATTACTATTCCACCATTTGGTATAGTGCCTTTGTGATTTTTAAGTTAGTATTAACATGTATTTATTTAGCACTTGGGTTGCTTGGTTATAGTGAATTTAATGGATGCTATCTAGCGTCAGATGATGAGTATTTCTCTAAAATGTTTGATTTCTTTGCTAACGTCCTAGTGAATCTCATTTGTATGGCTTATTTATTGGTCATTGTAATTCTTGTTTTAATAAAACTGTACCAAGGGCATAAAATAACAAAAGAAAATCAAGTAGGGATTGATATTAACAGATCATCTGAGACGCTTAAGAACATTCGATTACTTGCCTCAAGAACGTAACATTATTTATAATTTATAGAATATGGCTAATTTCTTTTAGTTTGTTGTATCCAATAGTAATGATTGTAGCTAATATTGGAGTAGTTATAAGTCAAACAGCTTACGACCTTTTAAACATCGATTCTCCAGAATTATCGGTTTTAGCTTATATCACAGGTGGGCTATTGGGTACTCTTAATTTTGTTGCTTTCTTTTGTGACCCAACTATCCATCAGGCACTTGCAAATGTATATTTTAGAGCTGTAAAGAAACAAAGCGAAGCAGATAGAATAAGTACAATTATTTAAGTGAGAATTATAATGCAAAGTAAGCGTTATTAGATTATAATAACGATGTGTCGATCTAAATGATATGATAAATGATAGCTTCAAAGATATTTGCGAAGCTATTGATGATAAAATAGAAGGTTGAATGCCTATTTGATATTTCAGATTTATTGAAAATTTATAACATGTACATAGTGTAATTAATAATTAAAGCCATATGCCTGAAGCTTTAAGTTGGTTTTTAATTGCATTCTAATCTACGTACTATTCAATAAAAATTATAGAGCTCAACGAATTCAATGACTCAATATAGAATTATATATAATTCTTTAATAACTATTTTTTCTATTTTTTTTACTATTTTTTTAAACACATTAATCTAAAAGGAAAAGCAGTAGGGTTTGTTTGGGAAAAAGGACATATAATTGGTATTTAAGAAGTACAGTCTATAAATTCTAGCAGGAAGTTCTTAGGAAACTGAAGTAACGAGATTCTTTTGAAGATCTGTTAGTAATAACCAGAGCGTGTTTACTTTTTCTTATAATTAAGACTATCCTTTATAATTTTTTGTTTTATTTAAAATTTAAAGGTTAAAATTTCGAAAAAAACTTTAAAATCGAGTTCCTAAAACACTCCAATTTTGGAAATTTATCCAGTTTTTTGATTGACTCTATGCTTAACAGTTAAAAATACTGTATTTGGTTTATTTGTATCCCTTAATTAGAATTTCAAAATAGTTGGTTTATATAATTAAATTGTCAAAGTTCTTTATTGGTTTTGAAGTTTTTAAGTGGCTTTGAATAACTCAAAGCATCAAATACACAAGTACTACATAATATACTCATTAGCTTTTTGTAGCAGTGATATATGATATCTGCCATTAAATTTACTATTTTAGATATTTACTTAACTCTTTATATTTAACAAGTGTTACATTTGACCTATAAATGGAATATTAAATAATATGCCAATGATCCAGTTTAATATATTGTATCTACATCAATTCTCATTCGACAGCTTTGTTGCAGCAGTATCACGTTGAAGTATATTTTATAAGGTATCATTTTATCAAGAATACACTTTTTGATTAGTATATAAAGCTCTATCTTAAATTAATGTGGCTCATTTTTGTATTATAAAAGTAAATAAGCCGATTATTTGATGATTTATTCATGGAAATATTAATGTGGTGCCATGGCGCAAAAAAAGTCCAAAAACAAGTATTATTCTAGAGCGCAATTTCTTGAAACTGTTATTACATTTTATAAGTAGTCAGTGTATAATATTATTAACGTGGTAAGCAACTTTTGAGTTTGAAAAAGATCCAAAATAGCGAGAAGCTACCATTTAAAATCAAAAACATGACATTAACATCTATCAAAATAAAAGCCCTTAGGATTATAAAGTATTATTAAATTAAGAACCTATATGTAGATGCCTTTTAACTTCAGTGTTTAACTAATAGTTTTTTAATTTTGTATTGTATACATAATGGTCAAAGGAATGAAACGTAAATGGATTCTACTCTTTTGATTCTAAAATCTCAAAATAAGTATTCAACCTTTAAAAACATAAGACAATTATTAGCTATTACTTGATGTACTTTAGCGCAATGAGGAGATATAGAAATTGAATTATTTTGCAATACAGTTTCCTTGTCTAAATCTATTAAGGTTTTGAAATGTTTTTATATTTATGTGTTTCACTTGCTAATTTTAAAAAAAATAACATGATACTAGCTGTTATACCTACTTATATTTGATAAGCTTTTATCATCTCTAAAGTATTTAAAAGCTATTATATATTATACTTGGTTTGTTTTTTATTCTTATGTATTCATTTAAGTGTTAAGAGACATATACCTTGTTATTAATATATGGGAGTGTTTTTTTGATTTCATTACTTTTTCCATTTTTTAAGCGCTATTTAAGTGAAAATTTGTTAGTAAAATTCTTAAACACAAAAACACATCCCCATATTATAAAATTCGGTCTCGTATTTATACCTTACAAAAACGTGAATAGGTTATATTGACCGAAATGTACATTTACATAGTTTGAAAGCATTTACAGCCTTTTTTATTTATTGTATCATATGGAAATGTAATAATCAGTCAAATCTTATACCAATTCGAATTTTCATATTAGCAATACGTATTAGAATTATCTCAGTATTAAGGAATATAATATTCTTAATTGCGGTTCATGCTTCTTGATACTATTGAAAATATTACTAAAATGTATTCTAACTTTGAAAAAATTTAATGCTTATAAAACAAGTATAATAATGAGCCATCACTAGTATAAATAGTCTCATAGTTCAAGTTATGGGAATTGTAAGTTATCTAACTGATGAAATGAACACAACTGAATATAAAAATTACATAAGGGTCGAAGTTTTTCCAAAGATATCATCGGTTTCTCTAGCTTTAGCAATTATTGTAGTATTAACTATGATAGCTTTTAGTAATAAACTGTTGGCATTGTATACAAGTTATTAATTTTATTCTATAGCCATTTATGATCGTAAGTTAGTGAACAGAGTGACTCTTAGATTACAAACTGTTATTGCATGTTATGATATTTGGTCACATTCTTTTCCATTATGGGCTAGAGAAAACAGCAAAGAAGGGAATCCTTTATGTACAACTATTGCATATCAAGCATTTGCATTTCCTTTGTTTTATGCTTTCCTTAATGTTGCTATTGGAATAAACTTACAGTTGGTATTTATTCATGGTGTCGATATAACTAGGAAAATTGAAGCAGGATATTATATTGGATCTATTTTACTTACTCTCTTAATTACTATTCCACCACTTGGTATAGTCTCTTTATGATTTTTAAGTTAGCATTAACATGTATTTATTTAGCACTTGGATTACTTGGTTATAGTGAATTTAATCAATGCTATCTTACATCAAATGATGAATATTTCTCAAAGATGTTTGATTTCTATGCTGTCAATTTAGTGACTATCGTTTGTATGGCTTATTTATTAAGCATTGTGATTTTAGTTGGTGTGAAACTGAATAGCCAAACACAAATAGTTCAGAACTTTAGATTGTTCCGTGGAGCAAGAGCTTCGGTTGATGCCACCAGGAGCATAAAGATAATGGGGTTCAGAATGTAAAAAGATCTTTTTTAGAGATAAAGCTAACATTATTTTTTTAGTCTATTATATCCAATAGTAATGATTGTCTCTAACATTGGACTAGTTATAGCTCAAACTGCTTATGATCTTGCAAACAACGAAGCTCCAGGATTAACAATTTTCTCTTATCTTACGCGTGGTGTATTGGGTACTCTTAATTTTATTGCTTTCTTTTGTGATCCAACAGTCCATCAAGCACTTAGAACTATATACTCCAGAGTTATAAAGAAACAAAATGGCTCAGATAAAATAGGTAAAATTGTTTTACAGTAGATTTAAGTGTATTTAATGTTCTATTAGATTTCAATAGCGATGTGTTTGACTTAAATGATATGGGGGTGTTTTTTTTGACTTCATTACTTTTTCCATCTTTTAAGTGCTATTTGAGTGGAAAAGTTATCAGTAAAATTCTTAAACACAAAAATACATCCCCATATGGAAACTGGTGACTTTAAAGATACTTCTAGTGCTATCAATGACGAAACAGAAGGACGGAAACCTATTCACTATTCCGAATTTATCAAGAATTTATGATATATACTACCATTAAAAATCCTTTATGATAGTAGCATATTCAAAGTTGTTTTCTAATTTCAATGGATTTTTTTAGATTTATTAAATTTTTCAAAACTATTTAAAATTTAATACTTTTGTTTTCAAGCTATGATTTTTTATCTAAATTTAAACATAAGGTTATTAATTAAAATTTAATTATAGATAGTTTTCAAATTTTTTATTTTTAATTCTTTTCAACTTTTAAATGAATTTAAATTTGGGGGTGTTTTTTTTGGCTTCATTAATTTTCCATCTTTTAAGCGCTATTTGAGTGGAAAAACTGTTAGTAAAACTCTTAAATACAAAAATACATCCCCATTTTCTTATTAAAAAATCTTAAATATTTGAAACCTAACATATTTTTTTTAAATTTTATACAAAACAGCTTTTTTATAAATACTTATGTATATATAAAAATTAGATTTTTTAATAATTAAAATTATTTAGTTAGTTTAGCTTTTGTGAAATCTGGTACTCAGTGTTTGGAGTCAAAAGCAGCTCTTACTCGACTGACTAACTATAAGTTGAAAGGTCTTAGTTTACGTGACTAAGATAAACTTGAGCTATGAAGAATAGCATATGGGGATGTCTAAATTAGTTTCATTATTTTATCCAATTTTTAAATATTTTGTGTTTTAAAAACTTCGCTTAAAATTCTATAAAAACAAAATTTTTATTAAAACAAAAGTACCCGGACACAGTTCTAAATCATTCTATTATATCTTATACTGTAATTTGGCTAAATTTTTAATGGATCTTACATACATACCCCTATAAAACTTTATTGAGATATATTTATTGTTGACTGCTTCATAACCAATATTGCAGATTTACTATCAAATGGGAGTGTTTTTTTTGACTTCATTGTTTTTTCCGTTTTTTAAGCGGAAAATTTATTAGTAAAATTCTTAGACATAAAAATACATCCCCATATACACTTGTGTTGATATTTTCTATTTTTTCTACATTTTATTATTTACTACTATTTTATTATTTTATTACCTTATTATTCTATTATTTTATATTTTTGTTTTTTACTTCATTTACATTTTTATTTAACAAATCGTTTAAAATAATTATTCTTTTTATAATATGAATAGTAATCTAATAAATACTACTTAAATTACAATAATAATAAACTAAAAAAATGAAACATTTAGACTATTCAAGGGTGCTTTTTAAATTTTCTTATAGATTAATTATTTTTATATAATATAAAATTAAAACATTTCGACTATTTGACTTTGAAAGCTACTGCTAATTCGATTTAAATGTAAATTGGGTATTTTCAGCTTTGTATCTGTAATTTTACCGTGGCAAAATTTTCTATTTTTGTATGAGTAATTATAAAACTAAAATGCCCAATACATATTTAATTTGTATCAGAGTCAATAGAAAACTTAAGTAAAGATTTTTAAAAATTCAACCAAGTTTTTGAACTTTATTTAAAAAATGTAAAAATTAAGTTTATTATTAATATAAGGAGTCATTAAATAAAGATGTGGTTCTATTTAATAACTTTATTAATAAATTTATTGAATAAAACAATTAGGCTATATAATATTAAAATGTTTGTACTTTCTATATTTTAGTAGCCCACTTCACTATAAAGTGGCTAAAAGTAACATATCAAAGAAAGCTAAGAAGCCAAAAAACCGTCAAACAGGCTAAATTAAAACGTAGCCAATGAAATTCTTCTGGCTAAAAATGAACCCTGTATGGCTTTCAAAGAAGAATGACTAATTATCATTTTCATTTAGAACGTGTGAAACATTTGAGTTAACCAATAGCTGATAGGGTTTAATTTTCATCTGCTTCATTTCATTGGTTTTATTTAAGGTTACGTTGAATCATTTATTTTTTAATTCAGTTTTTTAATAAAAAATAAAAATAAAAATATAAATATGAGTAACAATAATACTACCCCTAACAATCGTTTAAACCAACTTTCAAATCAATTAAATAAAATGTCAAAAGAATCAAGTAAGTATATTGTTAATATCATAATAAAATAGAATAGGATACAAATATCTATATGACTATTCATATACAAAGTCACATATCATAATAGAATACGCTCTTTTTGATATTTGAATACATCTTAAAACGACAATAGATTCTAATCATAAATCATTTCAATTTAGTTTTCGAAAACATTCCAACTGCTCCACCAGATGCAATCTTTAATTTAGTCAATAGTTATAGAGCCGATACTGCTGATTTTAAAGTCAACTTATCCGTCGGAGCTTATCGTACTGATAAAGGTGAACCTTGGATTTTACCTATAGTTGCTAAAGTAAGTATTTGAAAAGAGCAATAATCAGTAATAAGAAAAAGATATTAAACTATGGTTTTTTTTCTAATAGGCAGAAAAGGAAATTATTAATGATCCAAAAAGCGATCATGAATATTTAGGTATCGAAGGTTTAGCCTCTTTTACTGAAGCTGCTGTACGTTTGCTCTTAGGTGATAATAGCCAAGCTATTAAAGATAAACGTGTAAGTTTGTTGATTATTATTGTTTTAATGTTTTAATAATATTTTACCTATTGATAGTATGCTACTGTACAAACAGTTTCTGGTACTGGTGCTAATTCTACTTTTGCTGCTTTTTGTCAAACTTTTTATAAGAAATCAATTTTGGTTTCTTCTCCAACTTGGGGTAAGTCAAAGCCATTTAATTTAACATTGTCAAACTAACATATTTCTTATTTAAAAAGGTAACCACCACAACATTTTTACTAGTGCTGGATTAGAAGTAGTCAACTATCCTTATTTTGATAAAGAAACTAGAGGATTAGATTTCAATGGTATGACTAAAGCTATTGAATCAGCTCAAGATGGTTCTATTGTACTTTTACATGCATGTGCCCATAATCCAACTGGTGTTGACCCAACTCGCCAACAATGGGAAAAAATTGCAAGTTTAATAGAAACTAAAAAGCATTTAACATTCTTCGATTGTGCTTATCAAGGATTTGCTAGTGGTGATGTCGAAAATGATGCTTGGGCTATTCAACATTTTGTTAATCGTGGTTTGGAAGTTTTCATTGCTCAATCTTTTGCTAAAAATTTTGGCTTATATGGTAAGTACCAAGAAACATTTGTTAACAATAGTATATTAATTATTTGAAAGGTCAACGTTGTGGTGCTTTAACTGCTGTTACTAGAACTAGCTCAGCTGCCGATAAAGTATTATCTCAACTTAAAAAAATATCTAGAGCTACTATATCTAATCCACCTAAACATGGTGCTAGAATTGTATCTAAGGTATTAAATGATCCAACCCTTAAAAAAGAATGGTAAGTTTTAAGTTATATATTGTATAAAGAACGAGTTTTATTAAGTTTTGGTATATAGGTTTGATAATCTTAAAGAAATGTCAGGACGTATTGCTTTAATGCGTAAGGAAGTTTATGATAAATTAATTGAATTAAAAACACCAGGTACTTGGGAGCATATTATTAATCAAATTGGTATGTTTTCATTTACTGGATTGAATGGTAAGTCTCTTATTAATATTCTTAATAACATTTTTGTTGTATTAAATATTTGTTTAATTTATTAATTTAATTTATTATAGCTAACCATGCCAAATATTTAAAAGAAAAATACCATATTTATTTAGCTGATAATGGACGTATCTCTATGGCTGGTTTAAATTCTTCTAATGTTGTTTATTTTGCTAAAGCTATTGATGATGCTGTTCGTAATTGTTAAGTTATTAAACTTTTATAAATTTTTAGATTAATTTTATTGTTTTTGATTGTTTTTTTTTAACTTCAATTTTATTTAAAAATTAACTAACTTAAGATTACATAATTAATTTAAGAATGGCGTTATTGAATTCTGCTCAATTTTCAAAAGTGGTAAATTTAAAAATATTTAATTTATAATGAAATATAAAAAAATGATTAAATCTTGTTTATACTAATACTTCTGATTAATAAGTGGAATAAAGTATTGCTGTTATTATTATTGTTATTATAATACAAAAGCATGATTGTTATGTTATTTTTTTACACTTTATAATAATTAATACTTTATATTAGTCAAACTTATAAATAGATCAATATCCTATTTTTACATCAAATTGTTATTATTGATATCTTTTTTGTTATAGTAATAATATATTGTCCTACTCATATCATAATTAACTAACCGTAATACCTTTTCTTTTCAATACATCTACTATATAAAACACTAATAATGACTCAACTCAATAGAAACTACGCGATTAACTAAAAGATCTAAATAGCCGAGCTGCGTAAAAAAACAGCTAATTTGAATTTTTTAAAAGTTAATGTAACAAATCAAACCCACTTAACAAATCATCAGAAAATTCAGGGTAATAAACAAATCAAAATTTAGTATAAAACCCAACCAATTTATTCTTTTATGTTTTTTAATAGACTGATAATAAAACAAAAACCTTTACATTTATTAACTTTAAGAACAATCAAGTAAGTCATTTATTTTCTATCCCCTTATCATGATCTCAAAAATTAATCTGCTATTCATTTAGTCTTCGCATCATGTCTACTACTCGAGAATCTCCAATTTGGCATCCACCCACAGATGGTGTTAATTTAGGTTTAAAAGTATTTAATACATTAACTAAAAGTAAAGTACCATTTGTTGCAAATGAAGGCAATCTTATCAAATGGTACAATTGTGGACCAACGGTTTATGACTCGAGTCATATGGGTCATGCTAGGTAAGTTGGAAAGGAAAAGGTTTTTTATTACGGGATTGAGATTAATATTCCCCTTTAATAGAAACTATGTTACCGTTGATATATTAAGACGTATCCTTTCTGATTATTTTGGTTATAATATTACATTTGTTATGAATATTACGGATATTGATGATAAAGTAGGGATTTACTAATTAATTACAAAATTTAATTTATGGTACTAAATAAAATTTTATAGATTATTTTAAGAGCAAGGCAAAATTATTTATTTGATAATTTTATGAAAGAAAATAAGAGTGAAAAAGAACTAGTTTATTTAAAAGAATCTTTTAGTTATTATTTAGAAAAAAAATTAAATGCTAAAGATTTAAATAATGTACCAGCTAATGAAGATCCAAAATTCAAAATGTATTTAACTGCTGCAGTAAGTTTTATTATTTGATTGTAAATTTGAATTTTCGTGACTTGTTGAATTTTTTATTTTAGACTCAAGCTAATGACTCCATTATTAAAATTGAAGAATTAATTAAAGACAGTGTTAATAATCAAGAAAAAATTCAAATTGAATTTAATAATTGCAAAGATATTTTAGCTAACTACTTAGATCTTCAAGTAATTCTTATTAAGTTATAAAATTGAATTCAATATTAATATAACTTTTATAGAAAGGTTCTGAAGTTACTGATCCAAAGATATTTAGAGAATTAGCTGCTTATTGGGAAAATGATTTTATGCAAGACATGAAAGCATTAAATGTAAACTCATTATTACTATTAATATTAATAGTCTCAATAACTAACCTCTCCCCTTTAGGTTTTACCAGCTGACATAGTCACTCGCGTATCAGAATATGTACCTGAAATTATTAGTTTTGTAGAAACTATCATTGCTAAAGGATATGGTTATGAAATTGAGGGGTCCGTCTACTTCAATACCCAAAAGTTTGATCAAAATGAAAATCATTATTATGCTAAATTAGAACCCTATTCCGCTAACAATATAGCTTTAATACAAGATGGGGAAGGATCTTTATCAAGTAATTTAACTGGTAAAATTAATTCATCTGATTTTGCATTATGGAAAAAATCAAAACCTGGAGAACCAGCTTGGAATTCACCTTGGGGTATGGGTAGACCTGGCTGGCATATTGAATGTTCGGCTATGGCTAGTGAAATATTTGGTGAAAATATGGATATTCATTCAGGTGGTGAAGATTTAGCTTTCCCTCATCATGATAATGAATTGGCTCAATCAGAAGTAACAATTAATTTATTATAAAGTAATCAATATATATTAATATTGATATTTTATTAGGCTCATCATGGCTGCAAACAATGGGTGAATTACTTTTTACATACTGGTCATTTACATATTGAAGGTCAAAAAATGAGTAAAAGTTTAAAGAATTTTATTACAATTAAGGTAAGTAAAAAAAATAATAGAATTTTTATATATAAAGAATGGTAGCTAATTGATTTGATTTATTTTATAGGAAGCTTTAGAAAAATATTCAGCAAGACAATTAAGATTAACATTTTTAATGCATCCTTGGGATAATGGTATGGATTTTAAAACAAGTTCAATGCAAGAAACAATGGCTGTGGAGAAACTAATTAATGTAAGTCAAAAGAAAGAGAGTTTGTTATTTTTATTATCAATGAGCTATTAATTGAATTATAAAATAGAATTTCTTAATCAATGTAAAAGCCATGATTCAAGAAAAAAAGAATGTTATTAAAGAATTTGATGGAAATCATGATTTTTATAATGAAGAAAAGGAAATGTTGAAAATGTAAGTTATTAATTATACATTCAAATGAGTATTATAAATTAATTAACTTGATTTATTATTTTATAGCTTTAATCAAAAACAAAAGAATATTCATAACGCATTATTAGATTCATTTAACACTCCATTAGCAATTAGAGAATTAACAGAATTAATTAATAAATCCAATATTTATTTAAAAAACCAAAAAGAAAATAATAATATTGATTTAATTAACAAAATTGCTTTATATATTATGAAAATGTTAAATGTAAGTTTGTTTAATTAATAATAAATAATTATAATACATGAATAATGTTAACTAATGAATATTTTATTTATAGGTCTTTGGTTTAAATGAAACTTCAAATGATATTGGTTTTTCAAATAAATTACAAGGTACCGAAAGTGTAAGTTTTTAGTTTATTTGAAAAACAGAGAGTAGCAATTAATTTACTTTATTTATTTTTTATAGTCTGAAGATCAAATTATGCCTTATTTACAAGTATTATCTAAATTTAGAGATAATATTCGTTCATTAGCTAGAGAAAATAGTGGTAAGTTTACATAAGTTTATAGAATGATAAGAAAATTAATTTTAATAATTTTAAATTTATGGCTATTTAATAGATAATAAACAAATCTTAAAAGTATGCGATAATTTAAGAGATCATGAATTAGCTGAATTAGGTGTATTATTAGATGATAGAGAAGGTAAGCTAATGGATGATTTTGTATAGTTTTTAATAAGATATATTAATTTATTTTTATTGAATAGATGGTAAAGCTTTAGTTAAATTTGTAGATAAAGAAAGTTTAATTAAAGAAAGAGAATTGAAATTGAAGGTAAGTAAAAATACAAATAAAACAATAAAGTATATATTAATTTAATTATTGATATAGAATGAAGAACTTAAAAAGAAAAAGAAAGAAGAAGCCGCTAAATTAGCTGAGTTAAAAAGATTAGAAAAATTAGAAAAGGGTAAATTAGATCCTAAAGTTATGTTTCAAAATAATCAATTTTCTAAGTGGGATGAGATGGTAAATTGCGGTTATTTGTTTTATTTTATTTATACTGATATAATTTTTATTAGGGTATACCAACTTTTGATAATGAAGGCAATGAAATTGCTAAATCTAGACGTAAAAAATTAACTAAAGAATATGAATTACAATCTAAATTACATCAAGAGTATCTTAATTCTTTAAAACAATAAATAAACAAATATTATTTTATAAAGAAATAAAAAACAAAATATAAAATTGTGAGAAAATACGAAATAAGATTATGATTGATGTTAATTGTAGATTATTTATTTTGTTATATTTTATTCTAATTTTAATTGATCTAATTGATGAATTATACTTTTGATTAGATTACTGTCTTCTTTATCATACCGTGATAATAATTCATTTAATAAATCCATTCTTATATTGCTATCTTTATCATTTACTTTCAATATTATTTCTTTATCATTTGAATTTATTTGTTTGCTTTCATCATCTAAATTTACTTGTTCATTTTCATTTTTATCCTCCCTCAACTCATTCTGTTTATTTTCATTGATACCATCCTCTAAATCGTTTTGCTTACTTCCATTTATCTTCTCCTCAGCCTCTGTCTTCCTCTCTTTATTTTCAATTTCCTCCTTTTTTTCATTCCCATTGAAGTCCTTTTTCCTCAAATTAACATCTAAATCAAAAAAGATCTTTATTAGTTTTCATATCATATAATAACAATATAATTTTATTTACCTTCTAATTTTAATTTACATAAAAATTTAACTAATAAATACCTTACTTCGAAAGTTTTATCATTAACTAATCGTGCTAAATTAGGTAAAAAAAACTGTTCAAAGATGGATTGATCAAAATAAACTTGTTGAATTTTCTCACATATAAGAATATATCTATTATAAAAATAATAAAATAAATTGACATCTTAAATAATAAAATAGTATAAGGATAGAAATAAAACTTACAATTGCCTATTATAATAACTTTTGGAATGTAATAAATCATTTAAAAGATCAAAAAAATAAACCCATAAAGAAGATTCATTTTCTAAATTTAGATGCACTTTTTCATAAATGGATGGTATCTAAAATAACATAAAAAAATATTATTATACAATAAATTATAAATTCAACTACTAATATACTATCATTTATCATAGTATATTATTATTTTATTTAATTCTATATCATTAAAATTAATTATTATAAAAACTTACTAATTCTACAATCCAATATCGAATTTCTTTAGGTTGTTTCAAACTGGCATTATTTAATAACATAGGTAATAACTGAAGTACCGTAAATTGATTCTTTAATAATGGGATAAATTGAGATAATTGACTAGTTTAAAAAATAAAAGATAAGAAATAATTATATAATTATATTAATTACTATATTATTATAGTATTAAGAATAAAAACTTACTTTATAATTTGTTTTTTAATTCTCCAATCTTTAATATAATCATTATCAACAGTTAAATAATAATTCATTAAATTAATTATTAATTTTAAGATTCTTTCTTTTTCTTTTTCAGTAATTTTTTTATATAATTCAATACTATTTATCATTATTTTAAATTTTATCTATTTTAAACAAAAACAATTTGTATTAATAAAGTATTATAACTGTATTAATATTCTTACCTCATCTTCATTATAATTAATTAATCTTTCAAAGATTGGTAATAAATCTTTATTCACTTGTTCATTAGTTAATAATTTGACAATTTCATGAAATGAAGAAGCAAATATTGTTAATATTTGTAACTAAAAGTAGATTTATTATTATTATTATTATTATTATTATTAACTGATTCCTCTACTTACTTCTTTATCTTTTGATAAATATTGATAATAAGTTACTAATTTATCCCAATTTTTATTTCCCATTGATAATAGTACAGCTAAATAAATAAATATTAACTTATAATAATATATTTATTATTTCAACTTACCAGGAAAATGAACGATAGAACCTAATCTTAATTCAAATTTAGAAGATTTACAATTTGATAGATATTTTTTAAGTAAACTTTCAGTTATCTAGATACATTAATAAATCTATAATAACATTATATTTGTATTTAGTAAACTTACGTTATTTTGATTATTAAATAAATAAATAAATCGACCAATTAAATAATTGGCTTGATTATTGACTTTATTAGAATTATCTTTTAATAATAATTCAAATAAATTAATCATTTTTAATGAATATCCTTCAATACCAATCATAGTTTCACTTATTTCAACTAATAAATCTAATGTTTCATAACGTACTTCATATACTTCATCTTTACATAATGACTCCAATAAAGGATACTAATTTATATTAATATTAATATTAACATTAATTTATATTATAATTTACAATTCTATGAATTAATATATCCATTTTTAATAATTTAAAAAAAGATTTTAAACTTATTGCTAACTCCTAATATTAAAATATTAATCAATTATTAATTATTATGTTTAATGAAATTACTTTTCTAATTTCATAATTAGTTTCATGAATTAAATTTTCTAGTGTTGGTAATAAAACTTCAATTAAAGTTTGTAATTTAAATACAGAAAATAGAGGTGTTAAAATCTAAGATAAAGTAAAGATATTAACCTCATATTTCATTATACTAGATAATTCAAATTCTTACCTTCAATACTTTAATTTTAATAGTATTTTGACTACAATCGATATACTGATTGAGATCAAATTTAAAATTACAAGCTAATAAATTAATTAATATAGGCAATAATTCCAATTCAAAACAATTTAAATCCATTAATTTTAGGAAACTAGTAATTGCCAATTCACTTTTTTCACTCAAATTACTTTCCTGAGAAAATAATGTAACTCCTAATAATTGAACCATACTCTCTTCATCCATTTTTAATTTCTCACTGTTTTTAAACGGTATCTATTGAATAATCATATAAATTTATTAACTATTATCTAACTATTATCTACTACCTCATAAAAAAATAACAATATTTGATCCAAACTTTCGATTAAACTTTCCCTTACTGCCAAGACTAAAATTGCTTTATTAACCTATAATCAAAATAATTCAATAAAAGACCCTTACTATCATCCTGACATAATCTTAATGTTAACGGAAACACATAAGCAAATGCTTGTTCTAAAGTTAATTCATTTAACAACTTGGGTATCTGAGTACAAATCCAAATCCTCCTGTAAAATTAAAATCTTTATTAACTTTTATTCATATAGAATAATTTGATAATAATAATAATTCACCTAGGCGCTGCGTTAGCACTAACACATAAAAATAATTTTTCCAAGGCTGGTAATTCAGCTAATGTTATAAATTCTAAATCTTCCGCTAAAAATATTGATTTGTTAAATCCATCACATTTGCAACTTCAAACATTTCAAATAAATTTACCATATTTATACCGAATTCCAGTAGGAAATGTATCCAATTCAAACTCATTTGATGGTGGTAATGGGGGTAAGGATTTGTCTTCTGTTGTCACTGTTTTTTCTTCAATTTCACTATATTTAAATAAACAATCGCCTTCTTCTTCAATAATAGCTTCATCTTCATCTTCATAAAAGTTTAATCCCAAGTCTATAGAAGATTAGTTGATGTTTGAACAAAAGAGCGGGTAAAATAAAAGAGCTTATTACCTGCCATGATTCCTTTTTATAAATTTTTAAGAAACTTTTGAAAATAGAAAAGGGTCTTGGAAAATTTAATCAATTGAAAATATGTTCCGCTTTTTTCTAAGTTTTCGAAAATGGATAGAATTTAAGAACAGAAAATTTAATGTTTTTCTTTTTCTGGTTTATCATAATTAATAAATTGTCATTTGATTGCCCATGGTTACTATGAAATATTAGTAGTTTAATTTTTAAATTGATACTTTTTGAATTTTATGTGTTCGCGTATACTCTGAGTCTATTAAAATTAATATAAAAAATGAGACAATTTACTTATAAAGTATATACATTTTAACTAATAATTAAGTATAACATTAGTTGTAGGTTTATTTTTTAAGAATTCATAAAAGGCTTGAACTTCGAAATACTTGACTTGACTAACAAATTAATAAAAAAGAAATTGAATAATCTCAAGCATATAATTGATAAGGATTTCCAATAAACAGTATATATTGTAAACTTTTAATAAGCTTATGATATCAAATAGAATTTATTCCTTCTATTTAATCAATAATAATGTTATAATTGTCTTTAAGCCTTCATTTTCCGTATCATTTAAATCAAATGCGTCATATTATAATCTAACAACTTCTACTCAATATACTTATAAATACTATAAAACAGTGTTATCTATTTTATATAATTAACCTTGTCTATCGACTTTAAAGTATATACTTTTAAATGCTTGATGGATAGTCAGATTAGAAAAGAGGGCAGTGAAGTTAAGTATGCCTATTGAAATAACTGTAATACGAGAGAATTTTTAACTCTAGTGCTTGAATATTTCCAAGATCGTAAGCCGATCGGCCTATAGCTGCTCCAGTATTACCAATGATCCTTAGTATTGGATATAACAAGCTAAAAAAAAAGTTTAAATAAATGAAAATACAGTAATTATTATGTTCTTGAGGCAAGCAATTGAATATTCCTAAGCATTTTAGCTGATTTACTGACATCAATAGCTACTTGATTTTTTTATTATATTATGAATGTGGAGTAGTTCTGTTAAAGCTAGAGCTACAACAACCAATAAACAAGCTACAAAAATAATGTTTGCTAGCGACTAGCAAAAAAACCAAACATTTTAGAATAGTGCTCGTTATTCGATGTAAGATGATATCCCTAAAAATCACTATGTTCGAGTACCCCGTTTACTAAATGGACTTTTTTTAATATCAAGTTTATACATACAATAATAATATGTGGATGTATTTTTTCGTTTAAGAATTTTGCTGATAATCTTTCCACTCAAATAGTGCTTAAAAATGGAAAAAGTAATGAAGACAAAAAAAACATCCCCATATACTAAGTGGTAGGATAGCAACTAAGAGAGTAAACAAAATAGACCCAATATAATATAAGGGTGTTGTTTCTGGCTTCATCACTTCTCCCATCTTTCAAGCGCTATTTAGGTGGAGAAATTATTAGTAAAATTATTAGATACAAAAATATATCCCCATATATTGTACCGTATTTACTATTGCTATTAACGTATTGACAGTTTCAAAAAACTACACTCTAAAATGATACTTATTTTGCCTCCATTTTTCTACTATGACGCCACATAACTGAATGACTATACTTTATAAAATTCAATTGTATAGTAAATATGCTATAGGCAAGATAATATTTGGTATATATAAGTTAGTCTAATAACGTTACAATAAAATTACCAAATAGGAATTGATATTATATTTTACACAACATTTAATTCATAAATTATTTAACTCTGCATTTACATATCAATTATGGTATTTAACAAAGATTAAATGATAGATAAATATTTTAAGGTAGTTTCATAATGTATGGTATCATATACCATTAATAAAAAATAATGAAATTATAACTATTAATCAAAATGTTTGTTATTACTACTATATTATCAGGTCCAATTTTAATAAATTTAAAATTATTATGCTTATTTTATACTTCATTTGCATAAATCAATAGTAATAGAAAGTTAGTTGAGCGATGCAATGGGCTTAAAGAAATATTTAGTTTCTTCAAATATGAACAATTTTAACATTAGGTAAAACCAATAAATTAGAAAAATAGTTAAAAATACATACTTTGCTCTAAACATCTGATTATTATATAAGTGATAAGCCATTATAAAGTCAGCAATATTGGAAATGTACTAGAGTCATAAAACAAAGATCCAAAATCAACGATATTTTACTTTAAAATGAAAATGAAAAACAAAATGGGAAGCTATAATTTATTTCTGAGAATATTCACTTATTTTCTAATGCAATTAGGATTATAGCTACCTGCCCATTAGATAGTCAAAAACATGAGCGTGTATGCTTTTGGCATCATAATTTATCATCAAATTAACTATTAAATTAGGAATTTGATATTACTATTAGATGTTCCTGAAATCAGCCAAAAGAAGCTATCGAGAAAAATTTAAAAAGAGACAATAGTAAAAATAAAGGTAAAACTTTTAATGGTTAATTTTAATTTATTTAGTAAGATATAAACTTTAGAAAAACTTACTTTATGATATAGTATCTTTATTGATTTGTTATTAAACTACAAATTTGAATTGAAAAATTAGTGTTCTTAAAAGCCAGTTCTACAAAAATAAGTTAAAGGTTATAGCAAAATAAGAACAAACGCCTAAATGGAAATGTGAATCTAAAAAACAAGCTGAGTTGTAAATTCTAAAGTGTTTAGAGTTTGAGAAAGTAGCATCTGATGATAAAACGTGATTAAAAAAGGAGCTTCCATGGCTTGAGGAAAAAGACAATTACATGCTAAAACTAGCGGATAACGAAAACACAAAACCCCAAAACAAATTAAAACTGCTAAGGTTATATTCGTAAGAAGTTGTAGCTAAATTTTATCTTCTATAGCTTAACTATGTAGTTGGTATGATTCTTAGTAATCAAATTTCAAAAAACTAAAAATAACATTTATAGGCATAAGGAATTTCAAATCTTACCTCAACCTATATAAGACTATATAAAAAGTCAAACATAACTGACATTATTCTGTGTAAAACTTCAAATTATCTTATAAGCCTCCATGATAGTGATCCCTTGTTGCCTCATATATTATTTAACAAATAATGTTTAGGTAATTTGAACTTTAAAGATGTTAATATACATATACAAAATACAATAAATAAATACTTTAATTTTTTCTTGGGATAAAAGTGATATAAACCCATTATTTAATCTCATATCAATATTTCTATATAAATCGAAAAATAAGTTGAAAAAGCTAGATATATAATAGGGGATGTATTTTTTGTTTAAGAATTTTATTAACAATCTTTCCGCTCAGATAACACTTAAAAAATGGAAAAAGTGATGAAACCAAAAAAAACAATCTCATATATTAATAATGATATTGTTGCATATTATACATTTACAAAGTTCTAATATATTCATAAAGAACATCAGAAATTTTTAAAAATTTTATTCATTTAAAAGCTTCAACGTATCTTAGTGATATTTTTTGATAACTCATCTAGATGGACGGTATAGTTCACCTAAAATGATAAAATTTTAGAAGGATGAGATGAGACAAAATGGAGAAGAGGTGGTTAGGAATGAGATTTACCTATAACAAAAATAATCAGGGCCCAATTTATGTCAAAAAATTTATTGTGTTATTTTAAGTAGCTTTTGGTCCTATGAGAGATAAAAAAGTTTTTATAAAAAAGCTGTTTTTATTCAGGTAGGAAGATTTTAAAACAATATAAAAAATTAATACTCTCGTAACATAGGTTGTTATAATTTTGGCATTTCGTCTATACAGTACATGTCACAAAAAGAGTGCAAGCGAACTTTTCATTATTTGGGAATAGCCCTAGTACAAAGGAGAAATACGCTCTCAGCTAAGTAGGCTTGATAGTTGTTTTCGTCTAAGCCATATTTTGGATTGAAGCTTAGATGACAAAATAATCGTCCATAATAGTCAAAGGGTTAAAAAATTAATATCGAATACACAATCATTTATAAGTTTTCAATGAGCGACATATATATTACAAACTTTCAATAAATTTGGAATATAGGATAAGGTTATATTCTTATTCATTATCAATAACACTAAAACAATCCTTGTAATCACCAATCTCCATATGATTTAAATTAAATGTATCAACCTTATAACCTACTAATACATTTAATATATTAGAATTTACAATAAGATAACTCTGATTATTTTATCTAAATCATATTGTTTTTTTATAACTCTCATATATATGGTGTTGAGTGCTTGATGGATGGTTGAA
This sequence comes from Batkoa obscura, assembly GCA_030770535.1. Classification (NCBI taxonomy): domain Eukaryota; kingdom Fungi; phylum Entomophthoromycota; class Entomophthoromycetes; order Entomophthorales; family Batkoaceae; genus Batkoa; species Batkoa obscura. The sequence continues at coordinate 35,759 of JASVEC010000056.1, read as the reverse complement.
TCACAAAAAAAGGCAATAGAATTAAGGGAACTCTATAAATTAACTCTAGTATAAATAAAGATCACTAATTCCAGAGATTCAATGTTTGCAAGATCGTAAACAGACTGATATATTAATAATTTTAAATTAGCAATAATCATTACTATTGAATACAATAAGCTAAAAAAATTAATTCATACTAAATATAAAAACTAAATTACATTCTTGAGACAAGTAATCGTATGCTCTTAATCATTTCGTTTGAACTAATAGCATCAATGTATACTTGATGCCCTTTTATTATACTATGGATTCTATATAGCTTTAATAAAACCAGAATTACAATGAAAGTTTGACAAGTCATACAAATAAGAGGTACTAAATTACTAGCAAAAAAGAATCAAAAATTTCAGTGTAATGCCCATCATTTGACGTAAGACAACATCCACTAAATTTACTATAGATAAATTTACTATAGATAAATTTACTATAGATAAATTTCCCGTTTGCCACATAAATAGCAGTTCGACTAATTTTATAAATAAAGAACAAAACATCAAGTGGAAGAATAATGATTAATGGAATAAGTAGAATAGAGCCAACATAACGACCTGCTTCAATTTTTTATTTCATTTTAATACTATGAATAAATAGTAACTGTAAATTGATTTCAATAGTAACGTTGATAAAAGAATAAAGTAAAATAAATACTGGTATCATATAAACAATGATTGTGCACAAAGGAGAACCTTCGTAGTTATATCTACTATCTATAATAAAAAGGAGTGAGACCAAATACCGTAACAATAAATAACTATTTGTAATCTTAAAATTACTCTATTCACTAACTTACTATCATATATAGCTGTTGAACTACATTAAAAATATGTTTATAAAAATGACTGTATATTATTATTTAAATTATTCATAATTACTACAACAATCATAGTCAAATTTAATAAAATATCCGGTATCACCGAATGAACCTCTTGAATTATATACTTTGTATATGAGGTTACATTCATTTTGTTTTCTAAATTATATAATATCCTACTTCTAGACCTTGAACTGTGAGCACTATTTATATAAGTAGCAATTTATTACTATTACACTTGCTCTATAAGTACTAAATTCTTTAAGCTATATATTATGTTTCAGGAATAAGTAAAGTAATATTAAGATCTATGGCATTGGATTAAGAATATCACGTCTCTTAGTTTTTGTGTAATTTCAGACAAATAATCAAAATAAAATCCAAATGTTAGGGAATTTGACTGATTATCACGTTTTCGTTTACCACAGTATATTATAAAATCATAAAGAGTTTTTAAATTATGTAGCTACTCATTTTACTCAATAAAGATCAATAGTTTTTTATTCCTATGATATATAATATTTGATGATGTTATGCTATCCTAGAGATATTGAAGTTTACGTTTCTCAATATGTATATAGATATAATGAAAATTAATAAACTAATTACAGTGCTTGTAGTAGCATTTAAATTTACTAAAGTTAAAAAAAGCTTATACAATATAAGCAAATACAGCAAGTTATGGAATGTAATTTATTTTAAAACTTTACAAAGTACGAATATAAATCAAAATTTTAAAAGCAAATTTAAAGAAAAAAGTTAGTATTTCAAATCAAGTCTTTATCTCTTATCTTTATACAAAAATACATTAACAATAACTGATAACTGATCATTTGTGTTTAAAGACGGAATACTTGTTTTAAGATTCAGGAGTTTAAATACTAATTTGTCTTCTTTGTTTTATTAATCTGTCTACTGAATATATAACATAAAATTAAAATGTTATATAAGACTAAATAAAAACTTTTTTTCAAAACACTCAAATATTGAGCTTTTATTTTCAAATACCAATTTTCCGCTACTTTTTATCTTTTTTGAATTCAAGAATTGCTTGCCACATATGCAATAAAGCATAGCTTCCATTTATTTAATGTATAAAAGTTTTAGGAACTTATAGTGTATAATAATAGCTATTTTATCATCTTTTTTTGTACCATGATGTCATATATCAATACTTTTTTAGCTGAATATCATGAATTATTTTGATCATTCTACTGTAGTACAAAGTTTTTAATAGAATTTTAATGTTAAAACTTTATTTGTATTTATACAAAACTAATCCTGTTACTAAAGGATCATGATATGTGATATTAGATTATATGATATATGTATCGAAAGCGCCAGATTGTTTTATAAATTATAATTCAGCATAATGATTTTACAACAAAACCACCAATAAGAGTTGATAGAAATATTATATACTGCATTTGATTCTTCAATAAATTATCAGATGTTGCATTTACAAATTGGATATAACAATTCTAAAGTTTATAAGATAATACGTATCTTGAAATACCAATTTAATAAGTAGCATTATATTTTAATAGTACAAAAAAATTTATAGAATTATTGTTTGTTATTTTAATTATAAAACGGGGCCAATAATTAGAATGAATGGTTGGAAGTTAGGAACTTTCTATAAACATTTAATAGATATAGAAGTAATATGTAATTTATAGAATAAACAATATTAAGAAGCATTAAAGAATATAAACTTAAAGTTCGGAACCACCGACTTCTTATTGTAAAATGAAAGCGAAAAAATAAGATAAGTTACAATATAATTTTGAGAAAATTCTTTGTTTTTACATGTAAGCAAATATGCCATTTTGACTTTAGGGTTTATCATAATTAGTTAAAGATAAATTTTAATTTTTCTAATTGTTAATTAGTCTAGAATTCTGCAAAAGAAATTATATGAGCAAATTTTGAAAAAGAAAATTGTACAAATAGTCAAAATAAAGATAATTTTGATGTTGGTTGTTTTATTAATTTACCACTGGACTATAGATATAGATGAGTTAAAATTAAAAAAACAACTAAATGATTTTATTTTAAAACTGCTTCAAATTAAAATAAGAATAAACCTAAAATAAGAATTAGGTGTTAAATAAAAATAAGCTAAATAATAGCAAAAGACTAATTTAAAAATGTGATTGGAAAAAGGGACTATCATGGCTTGAGGAAATAGAACAACTATATGAACAAAATTAGTGAATAGCACTGATGTAAGTTTTGATTAGTTTTGAGACTCCTAAGAATATATCGGTGGAAGTTGCAGTTAAAAGTTAATGTTCATAATTTTATTATGAAAATAAAAGTTTTGGTTTGTTTCAATTTTAATATTTGTAGCATGTTTGTTATATGATGGTTTATAAAACATCTAAGTTATAAGGCTTGTCTATAAACATATTACATAATCATCGATTTAAAGTTGCAATAAACCAACATTAAAATAGTTATAAATTTAAGGAACTGGGATAAGATGAATAGATAATATTGCAAAGTTCGTTGATTCTAGCAATATTTAGTTTTAATACTTACTTAAATTGAGTTTTTTTAAAGCTAATTTCATAAGGTTTTAACTATACAATAATTACTATTTTAAAATATCAAGTCATAAAAGTAATATTGATGATAGTGATGATGATTTACTAGAAATCGAAATTAACTTTTAGGATTGCTATTTTAACTATATATTAAGCTTTCATATTTTATCATACTAGTATCCCTTCTAGTCTTAGCATATAGGAATGTATTTTCGTGTCTAACAATTTTACTAACAATTTTTTCACTCAAATAGCGCTTAAAAGATAGAAAAGGTGATGAAAGCAAAAAAAATATGCCCATACGGATATTTTTTTTGCTTTCGGTATTTTTTCCATTTTTAAGCGTTATTGAATTGAAAAACTATTAGTAGAATTATTAAATGAAAAAAGATATGTCCATATAAAGTATCAACAGTAACTAAAGACCAATATGAGATCTTTGATTTAGCGATAAAATAAAATTCAATGTCTTTCTACAACAACAGTTTAGCACATACTTTTCTGTTATAAATCATTTTCACTTTTCATGCCTTAATATCAATTAATTCTATTTCTGTTGATATTGAAAATCAGATTTTACCTTTAAAGTACTGATGAAAATGAGCTGAGAAAATTTTACTAATAATTTTAATTATTTATTATAAATAAAAATACTAGGATTCATTTGAAACATAATTTAAAGTGTTACATTATTTTTAAATACTACAATAAAATTAAGGGCTAGGCTAGGGTCATAATATTTAGAGCATACGATTTTTTTTGAATTCTTCTTGGTTAAGCTATTTTTATTGCCATAAAAGGCAAATTTTTGTTAAAGGTTACAATTCATCAATACTCTAAGGTTATAGCCGTTATTTTAAACTAATGTATAATAAAGTAATTGATTTTGATTTTTAAATACTTTTAAACAGCTTGGGAGCTTTGGAGTAGCATTTTATTGGTGTAAAAGGATATAAAGAGTTATGGAAATGTATTAGAGTTAAAAATAAAGCTCAAGCATATAGTCTCAGTTTTTTTAATAAGTTTCGTATGTTATAAATTTTTGATATAGCTAGAATACTGAACTGGGATTTGTCCTTCTATTTCACTATTAGTATCATTAACATAATCCTTAGAATCACTAGTTTTCATTTCATTCAAAGCAAACGCATCAACATTAGAATCTACCAATATATTAATATTTCACATTTTAGTTTAAACCATGTTACCTATTTTGTCTGAATCATTTTGTTTTTTTATAGTTCTCAAATATACTGTTTTAAGCGCTTGATGAATTGTTGGGTCGCAAAAGAAAGCAATAAAGTTAAGTGTACCTAGTAGACTGGCCGTAATGTTACCGAATAGTTTGAATTCTGTAGATGTAGTATTTGCAAGGTCATAAGCTGCTTGATTTAGAACTATCCCAATATTAGAAACAATCATTGCTATCGGATATAGTAGACTAAGATAAATTAGTTCGTATAAATAGAAGTAAAAATCAACATTACATCCTTGAGGCAAGTAATCGAATATTTTTAATCATCTCAGCTGATTCACTAGCATCAATCACTACCTGATGGCCTTTTATTAAACTGTGACCTCGGTGTAGCTTCAACAAAACTATAGCTACGATAACCAACAGGTAAGCCATACAAACGAGATTTACTAGACAGTTGGCATAAAAATCAAACATTTTAGAGTAATATTCATCATTCGATGTAAGATAACATCCGTTGAATTCACTGTATCCAAGTGAACCATTTGCTAAATAAACTTTTTAGTATTAGTTATATATTTATAATAGTAATGTACCAAGTGGCGGGATAGTAACTAAGAGAGTGAGTAAAATTGAGCAAACATAATACCCTGCTTCAATTTTTTTTGTTATTTCAACACCATGAATAAATACTAGCTGTAAATTGATTCCGATAGCAACGTTAAGAAGAGCATAAAAAAAGGGAAATGCTAATGATTGATATGCAATAGTTATACATAAAGGAGATCCTTCATAATCATTATTTCTAACCCATAATAGAAAAGAGTGTGACCAAATGTCATAACATGAAATAACGGTTTGTAATCTAAGAGTCACTCTGTTTACCAACTTATAATCATATATAGCTATTAAAATAAGTTAAAAATACACTTGAAATGATGTTTGTAATTTATTACTCAAAGCAATCATAACCACTACAACTATGGTAGCTAAAGTTAGTGAAACCTTTGATACTGCAGGATGGACTTCTCCCATTATGTAATCTTCATATGGATGTTGATCCATTTTGTTAATTTTACCTTATACTTTTAAAACAAATTTGATGCTTTAATTTATTTATACTTTATTATATAGCATAAAATTTTCCTTATACTATTCTTGTATCCTTTTACTTTATTGAAGCAAATGTTCCTTTTACTTTGTTCTTTAAAGTCTGCTTTAAATAAATTTGAAATTAATGTCATATTATTATTAAATAAAATAAAGCTATTTAAATTTAGGACTTAACTTCTACAGTTTGTTGACAAATTTTAAATGCATGTAAGTGTCATTTTTGGTATTAGCTACTTTTGACAAATCTACACAATACAATAAAGATATTTTGTAAAGCTCATAGCTTAACGACATTCCAATACATATAATAGTCATTCAACGAATAAATGCAATATTCTTAAGCTTGTGGTTTTGAAAAACTAAAATTATAATTTATTAACGACAAGTAGATAAATAATGTATTTTAAAATTTTATTAATGGCAAGTTTAAATACTTGATAGAACTATAATATAATGTTCTCGTTTAAGTTCAAAACTCCGTAGTTATAAAACAAATTCTTCAAAGAGGGTTATTTCATAATGTTTGCCCTTAGTTTATGAAATATACAAAAACTAAGATAAGAAAAAAGCAAGTATTATGTGCAAACTGATCTATCTACATTTTCACATATGAAAATTAAGCAGCGCCTACCATTCAAATACTAATTAAAGTTAGTTGTGCTTTTATAGAGTAATAGATAAAATTAGGTGTACCTTTACAAAGTAATGAAATTGGTGGGTTTATACCTACCATCATTGATAACCTAGCATCTATTAACTTGAATGGAAGCCGGGTTACAGCTGTTTTTTCTTAAAATCCAAGATAAGAGTCTTGTGGTTTTATTAATGTAAAAAAGGAGTTAAACTGGAGAATTAATTAAGAAGGAATGTAGTAGAAGGAAGAGGCAGCCTTTAAGATATGAAAAACTTTTTGTGAAAATGAGACATAAACTTTAGAGACAAGGGTCTTTGTGAAATTTGGTTCAGGGAATTTCGATCTATAAGATTTGCGATGGATGATGAAAGAGAGTTCCTTAAGGGTCAAGCTCTTACATGATGGGAAGGTAGTCGAAGCGATGGAGGGAGAAGAGCATAAGCCTTGTAACTATTTAAAGCAGTTCAAATAAAGTAAATAGGGTAAATAAGATAAATAAAATCACAAAGGTTAGACTAACTATCATAATAACCAGAATAACTACAGCCAAAATAGAATTATAAATTCGATAGAATGCAAAGCAAGATTATTTTTAAAAGTTGTTTGTAAGGCTCATTTTGAATTCGTTTTATTAATCTTTTGGGGGATATTATCAGTAATCAAGCTGGGATTTTAAATTAACTTTAGTAAATTCATTATTGTAAAAGATCTAATTTAAAGATTTTTGGTAAATTTTTCAAGCCCTCTATTAAATTCTTCCTCATCTATAGTAGAGCCTGAGCCTAAGCTTTCAATGTTAACTGTATCGGAATAATTAACCCCATTGAGCTCTAAACTAATTAATCATGCTAAATAAACATAAAATTATATACCCTTACTGCTTGAGCTATCACAAAACTCTGATTGAGTAGCATATCTTAAGCATATTTTTCTAAATGCTGAGTGGATCGTTGGATCACAAAAGAAAGCAATAAAATTAAGTGTGCCTAGTGTACTAACTGTAATATTACCAAAAATCCTCAATTCTGAAGAATCAATATTCCCAAGATCATAAGCTACTTGATTTATAACTATCCCGATATTAGCAATTATCATCACTATTGGATACAATAAACTAAATTAAATACACGTTAGCTCTATTTTTAGAAATAGTTGACTTTTTTACATTCTGAAGACCATAACTTTAATGCTTCTAGTTGCATCAATTGAAGCTTTTGATCCACGGAATAATCTAAAATTTCGCACCATTTTTGTTTGATCATTTAATTTTATCGCAATCAAGATTACTATAGTAATTAGATAAGCCATGCAAACGAGATTTACTAGACAGTTGGCATAAAAATCAAACATTTTAGAGTAATATTCATCATTCGATGTAAGATAACATCCGTTGAATTCACTGTATCCAAGTGAACCATTTGCTAAATAAACTTTTTAGTATTAGTTATATATTTATAATAGTAATGTACCAAGTGGCGGGATAGTAACTAAGAGAGTGAGTAAAATTGAGCAAACATAATACCCTGCTTCAATTTTTTTTGTTATTTCAACACCATGAATAAATACTAGCTGTAAATTGATTCCGATAGCAACGTTAAGAAGAGCATAAAAAAAGGGAAATGCTAATGATTGATATGCAATAGTTATACATAAAGGAGATCCTTCATAATCATTATTTCTAACCCATAATAGAAAAGAGTGTGACCAAATGTCATAACATGAAATAACGGTTTGTAATCTAAGAGTCACTCTGTTTACCAACTTATAATCATATATAGCTATTAAAATAAGTTAAAAATACACTTGAAATGATGTTTGTAATTTATTACTCAAAGCAATCATAACCACTACAACTATGGTAGCTAAAGTCAACGAAACTTTCGATATCACCGGATGAACTTCATCCATTATATAATTTTCATACGAAGCAGCATCCATTCTATTTTATAAATCAGTTAGCATCCAGCTTCTAAACTTTAAGCTATGAGTACTATTTATATACATAAACATTTATTATTATAATACTTGTTTTACAAGCATTATATTCTTAAATCTTTATATATTATTTTAGGAACATTTTGAATAATGTATGAACTATTGTGGCTTCGGATTTAGAATACTATATTCCTTGACTCTTATATAATCTTAAATACTTATCAAAATAGATTCCAGTTGCAATGAAATTTGATTAGTTATAACGTTTCTGCTAATCTAGAGTATATAACAAAGATAAAGAGTGTTGATACACTTTGTGGCTACTCAATTCGTTTATTATAAATTAACGAGCTTTTGAATTCTGTGTCATGATAGAATTTAACAAACTTTTTCTACCCTAACGATATCATAAGTTTATCTTTTGATATTGAATTATATATAATAAGAACCAAAAATAGTACTTATATTGGTTTTAAATATGCCAGAGTTAATCAAAGCTTATGAGATATAAATATTTGCCATAGTTTATGACATAGTTCTTATCTCAAAGCTTCTATTTAAAATATAAAGTTATGAAAAAGTATCAAACTCTAAAATCAAAATTAAATAGGAAATCTAGTATCGTAGAATTTTTTTTAACTCTTATTGTCTAAAATTTGTAAATATTAGTTGGCAGTTAATAGTTCATTTTCAAAGGCTAGGTATTTTTTTTAGGAGTTTAGTATCAAAAATAGGAATGTGTTTTATGCTTAACCACTTCTACTATATTTGCAATGTAAGTTTGAAAATGTATTAGTTAAATATGGAAACGGAAACACGTTGTTATATAGACTTGTGGATTAAGAACGTTAAAGAAACTGAGTAAAGGCTTTTATTTCCAAAGCTCCAGAGATATTGTATTTTTAATTTTCGAATATCAATTTTCGACTACTTTTTTGATTTAGGAATTGCTTGCTAAGTATATGATATATTTACTTACTATATATACTAATATACTACTTAGCTTAAGTAATTCACATGCTAAATATATTCATTTTATCCACTCTTCTGTTCTATGATGCCATATATTAATAATTTAGAATTTGATGTTATTGGTCATTTAGATTGCTCTATTGCAGCACAAAGTATTTCTATTTTAAATTATATGCAAGAATAAGTCACATAACTAAAAACTTATTGTTTTACGATATTGAGCTATATCAGAAAGGTATTTCATAAAATATAGTTTAATCCAATATCACTCCAAAGCTATCAATAATGATTGATGTAAACACTACTCATATTTAATTCCTTAATATGTTATCAAATATTGTATATTAAGTAAATACAATATTCTCTAAAAATTATAAAATAAATGTATTTTCTAAACAGAAAATCCGATAAGTAATGTTATTCATTACTAATGTACAGTGTTAGTAAAAATTTCCATAGCGCTTATAAATTTAATGCTATTGACTAACTCAAAACTTTTACTCATTTTAGATTAGAGTAATTTCTACGCCTTTTTTATACTATTTGTTATGTTAAAAATTATTAAAGGGTACAAAATAAAACGTGTCCTCCTATTAATCCAAAAACTGAAATAATGAAATTCCAGCTGAGATAAAACCCTTCAGTTTGAAACATCATAGGTTCAAACCTCGTTGCCTTGAAAATGAAATTACATAATTTACAAGCTATAATATTTCAAACTAAAGGATTTTATTTCAACTGGAATTCCACTATTCCGATTTTTGGATTAATAAGATTAAACCAAATTTGAGAAAAATTAATTAATATTTGAAGTTAATCAAATATTCTCATTCAAAAGCCAGTTTTAATTCACACTAAGTTATCACTTAACCTGGATTCTCCCATCACAGGGTTTTTCATCCATGACTGTGGATCCTTGATTGCAAATAATTTGTCTACTACCTTTATTACTTTAAGAATAAATCCAATCATATTGGCTTACCTTCCCCTTCTTTACTCTTTAGCCTTATTCTTTCGGCTATAAAGCTCGGATTCTGCCTTTATTTAAAGACTCATGTTCCTTTGTCTATACTTCACATTGATTGTGGTTTTTTAACCCCTTCATAATAAAATACTATAATATTTGCATTGAATTTAAAAAATAGTTCCAACCTCTTGAAATCAGGATTTATAATGAGAGAAAAATACCAAGTTGAAATTTATTCTCTCTGGTATCGCAAGCAAGTTAGGAGAATCCTAATTCTTTTGGATCAAAGTTTAATTATGATGAGTTAGACTTATCAAACTTTACCTGGTAAATAAAAAATTTTGCTCTGATAAATTTTGAAAAACAAGTTCCAAAGGTTAAAACATGAGTTTGAAAAAAGAGTATTTTTTAAATCATTTTCATAAAAATAACAATGACAGGTACCAGTAAACGTAATATCCAGTTGAAAATCACACATCCTGCTGTAAAAGTAATTAATTAAAAGATAAAAGGCTAGAAAAACAAAGCATTTTAACATTAATAGATTTGAATAAATTATTAATCTAATCTAATAGACTATCTGACTTTATTTATGGTTTGAATTACTTAAAGCATGTAGACATAATAATTCCAACTTTTATTTTATTTTTGTTTTATTTTTATTTGAACTGTATGATTTATTTACCAATTGTTACACTCATACCTTTTACAGTTTTAACATACGGTCTTTCAAGTGCTTCGGTACCATTATCATTAATTTTATGACTATGGCTAAATATTTCAGCGCTATGATAATGGTTACTTATATATAATGGATTGATTGGTTTGATAACTATTAGCTCAGTAATCATATTTGATGGTCCCTCTTTTTTTGATTTGTATTTATAAAATATAAATACTATAAACTCAGATAATAAGATCACCCTGCCTATTCCCCCAATGATACTTCCAATCAATAAAATATTATCATTGCTTTTTTTATTGTTGTTTCCTTCTACCCGCTTCACCCTTTTATTTTCATTTTTGTTTGTACTAAGTCTACTATTTAGTGTAGCAATACTACCTGGTTGTTCCCAAATTTATGTAACAGATATTTGAATCATATTCGCGCTTTGATAGACAACCCCCTTGACTGTTGAAATTAATAATACTGGAGCTGAATATATATATCAAATAACCACAATAACTTGTGAAGTATTCACCACTATATAGAGCAAATGTTTTATTTAATCTTTTTAAAATTAGTGGTTCAATTTGAGCTTCATAGACATCAAATTGGTTAATTCCTCTAAACTTGCTTTACGGAAATATAAGTTGATTTGGTTGACTTTATAGTAAGATGAGAAGATTCAGCTATAGATTAAACTTTATGTGATTTTGTTTAATTAGGTCCTAAATTTAACTCATATAAAGTATTATCCACAACTAAAGGTCTAAGTAGGGATGTTTTGTCAAAAAATACAACTGTTATCTTTGACAGATAATAACTCAGTATGGTCTTACTTTCCTTTATAGACTGCTTTCATTTAGTTTGTTTTGATGTCAATTAATTTGTTCCTAGTTTTTGGGATTTATCATATATTTTTACAGTTATATAAAACTTATGTATATTCTTTCCATTTTTCAAAATAAAATATTCTAAATCTATTGAACCTTTATTTATTGAAACTAATCTATTTATCAATCAATAGTTTGGGGATGTGTTCTTGTATTTAAGAATTTTCTAACAACTTTTCCACTCAAATAGCGCTTAAAAGGTGGAAAAAGTGATGAAGCCAAAAAAAAGCACTCCCATCTCTTTAACAATACATTTCTCATACTATTCTCTCTTTATAATATTGGAATAGCTAAAATCCAACATCATCTGTCCATAATTATTATAGAAGTTTGCTACAATTTTATCTTCAACGAAAAAGAGACTAAATTCTGACTTTTTTGGTGAATTAATCATATTAAATAAATTCCATCCTGCAGTATCGGCAACCAATTTGACCCTATCCTTTAAGTTAGCTTAAATATTTTGAGACATTTTTTGCTTAAGAATTTTACTAACAATCTTTCCACGCAAATAGTGCTTAAAGAATGGAAAAAGTAATGAAGCCAAAAAAACATCCCCATATTAAGCTTTTTAAGGCTGAATAAAAACATAAAATCTTTTTATAGCAATTGACACTAATATTCTTATAGACTTGAGTATGATATATTTAATATCTAAATAGTAAAAAATTGCTCTGTTATCTTTCTTCTTCTATTTAACATGATTAATAAAAACCCAATATCTTACTTATGTAGTATATTAAGACTATTTAGCGCTATACTCAATATACTATTAGTCATTATATCAAGTAGAATAAGGTCATTTAATTATTTATTAAATTAATATCGGCGGTTGCTGTAATAGAATTGTTGGCTCCATTTATAATACTAGCCGATCCAATAGCAACACTAATAAGAGGAGATGATATAATAAATGAACCTTACTTTTATCAATTCTTTGAACTTTTTATTATATTAATTATTTTGTCTCAACCTATGTCCTCCTCCTTTTTAGTAATCGAATGTGTATTTAAGTGTCTACAATTTACATATAATTACTATTGGTGCATTCCTAGTTTAACCTTTTTAATGGTTCGCTTTATTATGTCGCTTGTCCTAGCAATAAAATTAGAATTTGTACTGCAATCAGCTGAAATAATTTACTCAATCTATCCTTCTCAATCTTTATTACCTTTAGTTGCTTTTTACCATTTTGTTATTCCATCAGCAGTTCACTTTGTCGTTACAAATTATTGTTATATAAAACTAGCCATTTTTACTAGTAATATCTTTGGATTTACTGCTTTAAGTTCCAACCATTTCTTCAACAATAATAGGTCCTCATTAAAATTTCAATGGAATAAAAAACCAGTGATCTTATGAATTTATGGATTGATTGAACTGTATTATATTTGCATGTTTTTTGTCTGTATACTATATATTGCTGATTCATTCCTGGAATATAGTAATAATATCGTCAAATTGAGACATATCTTGGACTTTACTTCCACCGTTTTGTATGCCCTAAGGATTTCCTTTGACCCATTGTTAGTGGCTACTAATAATAACACAGTTAATAAGGAAATGACTGAAGTAAGCGAAATCGTTTCAAATAAAAACAATAAACAGTATTGGGGATGTTTTTTTGGCTTCATTACTTTTTCCATTCTTTAAGCGCTATTTGAGTGGAAAGATTGTTAGTAAAATTCTTAAACACAAAAATGCATTCCTGTATAGCAGCTGTTTTATTTTTATTTCAATTATCTAATATTTTGGTGCTTCTCATTGATAATTCTTTAAAGAGGGGACTAAAAATAAAAAATGATTCAAAAGCTATAAAATAATTCAAATGACATGAACACAATATTAAAATATCGTTACATCCCTTTTTAGATTTTTGGTATCAAAAAATAAGAATTATATTTTATTTTATCTTTTTTTATATTATGCATCAAGCTACACTATAATATTGTGTTGTTTTTGTAGTAAATAATACAATTTTTTTTGTAAAAATCTCTAGCAACCATTTTTTATACAGAGTTATCTTAATATTGGCAACTTTTGTTTTTTATGATATCTAATATGAAGATAGTGTAAAACATTATAAAACAACTTAAATTGCTTAAACGTTTTTGTATTTTTGCATTTTTTATTTTTTTATAAGAACGTCACTAATTGGCAAAATATGGCGATGTATTTCTTTGTTCAAGAATTTTACTAACAATGTTTCCGCTCAAATAGTGCTTAAAAGGTGAAAAAAATAACGAAACCAAAAAAATCATCCCCATATCCCAAGAGGCTTTTTACATTTTTATGCAAACTTTAAATTTTACCAACTTTATTCACAACCGTTATCCATGCAACTTTATTTTATAGTTGTATCAATCATATTGGGCAAAACTTATATCCTATACAAATTCATACACGAATATATTTAGTTTTCAAACTTGTCATTGTTACTAAATTTTATTATTTTTTGACTCAATTTACGAATAAAAGGCACTATAAATGTCATTTATGACTTTGTACTAAATAAAATCATAAATTGAATTTCATAAATATAGCATTATTGTTCTTATAATAAATTTAGTAGCTTATGATTGATATATATACCTAAAAGATGCTTTTTTGTCTTCCCTCTTTTTAACTAATAATGATTAATGAAAATCCATTAACTTATTTGTGCGCTATATTAGGGTTATTTAGTGCTATACTCAATATATTATTAGTTATAGTATCAAGTAGAATGCGACCATTTAATCCAGATATTAAACTAATATTAATAATTGCAATAACTGAATTATTATCACCATCAATAACTTTAGTTGATCCAATACTATCTACAATAAGAGAAGATGATTCCATAAATGAACCTCATCTTTGTCAATTTTTTGGGTTTTTTACTATGTTTATACTCTTTTCTCAATTTATATTTTCTTCTTTTTTAGCAGCAGTACGTATATCAAAGCTATTACAATATGAATTTAAGTATTATTGGTGCATCCCTAGTTTAATTTCTTTAGCTACTCATTTTATCTTATCAATTATATTGGCAATAAGATTAGAACTAATACCCCAAACGGCCAAACTGGTTTGTCTAATCTACCCCTCTCAGTCGTTATTATCTCTAATTGCATTTTATCACTTTATTCTATCATCTATAATCCATCTCATTATTATCGTTTGCTTTTATATAAGATTAGCAGTATTTGCGAATAACATACCTGAGTTTACTTATTTAACTTCCAATGATAGTATCACCAGTAGTAGATCCGCATCAAAAGCACCATGGAGTAAAAAAAGGGTAGTTTTAAGAATTTATGCTTCACTTGGATTGTATTCGATTTGTATGCTTTCTGGCTGTATATTCTATTGTGCTGATTCGTTTCTTGTATATACCAATAGTAATCTTGAGTTGGAGTATATTCTAGGCTCTATTTCAACTGTTTTATATGCTTTAGGGATCATGTTTAATCCTTTGTTAGTTATCACTAATCATACGATTGTCAACGAGAAAATTGTTCAAGTTGGTAAAAGCATCTATAAGAGAATACGTAGTATTATAGCCTTTAAGTAATTTTAATCCTATCTATCAATGTCTGTTAACCACAAAAATAAAATTGAATATTTAATATATTTATAGACATTTGGTTTAGTTAACGTCATTTTATTGTATGGTTATAGTAAACTTTGATTAAAATTTATGATTTTATATTTAATAAATTAATTTCTAATTAAAAACTATTGAGCTATAGGTAACAATATTATGATTATTGGCTAATTTTTTTCATATGATGTTCTTAATACTTGAAGATGAGATTTTACCAAATATATTTAATAAAAATTAACAAAGGTCAACTTGAAAATTTTATTTTAGTTTTATAATTTCATGGCTGAAGGTGCTGGCTGAGTAGGTAGTTTTCTTTCCACTAAGAAAAAATTATATTTTATTCAAATTTAAACAATGACTATTTAGGATTAAGGAATAGACATTATATATATTTAATAAGGTTAAGTTAGGGAAACTAGAATTAATATTAGTGTTTATGTTTAATAACTTTAATCAGTGGTTTGTTCGATAAAAACTATTATTACAAAAAAACTGCCACCTATCTAACCAGTACCTTCTTATCACAAGTGCTTTCGAAATTGACCTAAATGGGACTATTTAGCCCATTTAGGTCAATTTTTTTAGATAGTATCTCTTGATTAAAAAATACTAACTAATAATAATATGAAAAATCTATCAGTAAAGCTAGATACATTGCATTTATGGTACTCAGATTTATGTACTAAAACAAAGTTTCTATCGCTATATATCTGTATTAAATTAAGCCTCATCTGTCAAGGTCACTAGTTAAATCGTCTAGTTTTCGAAGTCTGATCCCATCATAGGATAGGATTTAACAGAAGGTCAATACATTTTGGAGAATAACATAAAGAAAACGAATATCAAAGTTACTAACAATTTTAATTATATGGAGATGTATTTTTTTATTTAAGGATTTTGCCAACAATCCTTCCGCCCAAACAGCGCTTAAAAATGAAAAAAGTAATGAAGACAAAAAACATCCCCATACATTAAATACAAATACTAAATGTAGTAAATTAACATATTTTGTACTCATAGAAGGTATATGATCGATTGGATTTCTCTGGGACTTTTGATTATCAATGCTCATTTGATTTATTTGCTGAGATAAACTGTTTTTAAGCCTTATCAATTACATTAGTTAATATAGTCTAAAGTGTTCTAGCTACCTTGTATTTATTTGGGAAGACTTCAAAACTTCCCATTATCATTAGCAGAGCATTGAGCTTACGACGCCTTACTCTATAGTGAATCATCAGTTGGTACGCCACTGGCCTTGTCAATCTCGAAGTTCCTGTGAGTCAAATATATGGTTCTACCACCCACCTTATTCAAATGTTAATAAACTTTTAAAAGCAAATGCAAAACTTTCTTTTTGCAAATAGAGAGTTTGCAAAAAAAACCTCAACCTCAATCCTTGATGACGAAACCAACGAAATGATTTTAACCAAAAATATAACAAAACGATTAAACTTCAATTTTCTACAAAAATCAATATTTTTAACTCTAAAACAAACGTATTATTTTAATAAAAAGTTAACAACAACCAACAATAAAGTTATGAACTTCAATTTATCCCAATCTTCAGGAAGCGTTAGTGAACCCACTAAACCATTGGAAAAATTAAATAAAGGAGAACTAGTACCTAAAGAAGTAAGGATAGGTTTTGATTAAATTTAGATAACTGAAACTGATGTTTAATACCCTCTTATCCAATCATATAGGAAACTCAAGTAGTTAACTTTTTAAAGAAGTATCCTAATTTTGATGGGCGTAATACGGTAGTGGCTATCTTAGATACTGGTAAATTATTTATTCACTATTTAAAAAATACAAAATTTAGTATTGATTTTTAATCTAATAGGTGTTGACCCAGGTGCAGCTGGTTTACAAGTAGACCTATAATCCCTTTAATATTATATTGTCACTAACTATCCAAACTTGTAGGTAACTTCTGAAGGTAAACCCAAGATCATTGACATCATTGATTGCACTGGTAGTGGTGATGTTAAAATCAGCGAAACACCAGTTAAGTTAACTAGTGATAATGATAACAATAAAAAGTATATTACCGGTTTAACTGGACGTAAATTATATCTTAATCCAAAATGGAAGAACCCAACGGAAGAATACTTTTTGGGTATTAAAGCAATTAAAGAACTCTATCCAGGAGATGTAGAAAGTAGAGTCTCTAAGGTAAATAATTGCTTTTCTAAATAAAGGCATTTTATTAATAAGAATTTATTCCAGTCAAGAGCAAAGAAACAAGGAGAAGACAATGCATCCTTAGTAGAGAAAGTAAAGACCGAATTAGCTGAGTTGAAAAATGGTGTTAGTAAAGAAGAGAGCACTAAAGATAGGATCAAAGAGTTAGAAGCTCAAGATGAAGTACTTAATACTTTAATGACTCAATTTAAAAGAGAGAATAATACCATGTTAGATGTAATTGTATTTAGTGATGGGGAAAATTATCGTGTAGCAGTTGATTGGGATCAAAATGGAGACTTATCAGGCAATAACATTCAAGTTAGTTAATTAATTCAATACTAATGATTTTTAATATAGAATCCCAAGCATTATTAGATTATTCTATTAATAGAGAATACTGGAAATTAAACTATAAAAAATTTCCCTATGAATTATTAAATATTAATGTTAAAATTTATGCCAATGGTAAATTGATTTCTTTAGTATCTTCCGCTGGTACCCATGCTACTCATGTAGCTGGTATCTTAGCTTCACACCATCCAGAGGATATTTCTTTAGATGGTGTTGCTCCTGGTGCACAGATTGTTTCTTTGAAAATAGGAGATACTCGATTAGGTTCTATGGAAACTCAACTTGGGTTAACTCGAGCCATCTCAGCTATGGTACAACATAAATGCGACTTAGCTAATATGAGTTATGGAGAGGCTAGTAAATTACCCAATCAAGGACGATTTATTCATTGGTTAAGTCAAGAAATTATCCGTCGATACAATTGTATCTTTATCTCTTCAGCAGGTAATGAAGGACCAGCCCTATCTACTGCTGGCTCACCTGGTGGTACATCAGATGACGTTATTGGTGTTGGTGCTTATGTTAATCATTCTATGATGAAAACGGATTATTCTGCATTAGAATATGGACCTGAAATGGCTTATTCTTGGAGTTCTAGAGGGCCTACTACGGATGGTGATTCAAGTGTTGACATTTATGCACCAGGTGGTGCTATTACCAGTGTACCAACTTATATACTTTATAAAACCCAATTAATGAATGGAACTTCTATGTCATCACCCAATTTAGCAGGTTGTATTTCATTATTAGTATCTGCAATGAAACAAGAGAATTTAATTTATACCACTTATCGCATTCAACATGCTATTAAAAATACAGCAAAGTCCTTCCCATTAAGAGATTGTCATGACAAAGTATCTAAAACTGGAATTATTCAAGTTGAAAAAGCATGGGACTATTTGAATTGTTTTAAAGAAGAAGCTGATTTAGATACTAAACCATTAATTACAATTACCAACCATAATAATCGCAGGGGTATTTATTTAAGAGAAAAAGATGAAACTCAAGCTCCTTTCTTTGCTAATGTTTCTGTAGCTCCTAAATTTATGAACGAAAATTCAGTTGTGTTTGGAGAAGATATTAATGTTAAAAAATATGATTTTCAATTATATTTATCCCTTTCTACTAATGATAGTTTTATCAAGATACCTGATGTTATTGCTTATAATAATGGAGGTAAAAATTTTACTTTTAAAGTAGATCCTACCCATTTAGAACCTGGCCATGTGTATCATGGGGAAGTACAGGTAATTTATTGTTTATAGTGTAGTTTATTAATTAATTAATTAATTTTATTTTATTAAGGGATGGGATTCGAACAATTTTAATAAAGGGGCTATATTAAAAATACCAGTTACAATAATTAAACCAATTATATTACAAACACCAATATTTAAATTAGATAATTTCAAGGTAAGCCCAGGATCAATATTACGTCGATTTATTTCAGTCCCAGACGAAGCTACCTATTGCGAGATGAAAATAACCACAGCTTCTTCTTCTAATAATCCAGTTAGAATGTATGCTCATATGGTCCAATTAGTACCTAATGAAAGATTTAGTGAATACGAACATCAATATATGTTGTCATTTGATCCTAATTCAAATGAAAATTTAGATATGAATGGTACACAAACAGAAAAAAGAACATTTAAAGTAATTGGTGGACGTACAATTGAAATTTGCTTAGTTCAATTCTGGGCTAACGTTGGAAATCAACAATTCAACATTGAATTTAATTTCCATGGAATTAAATTATTACCATATAATAATATATCAAATAATACTCCATTGATTTTAGATTCAAATACTAATCACAAATTAGAATTAATATCAACATTAAGAAATGAAACTAAAGTTAAATTAAATGGCAATTTAGATACTTTATTAAAATATATAGCTCCAATCAATTTCAAATTAAATACATTAATAAGTGAACGTGATTTATTACCACCTAATAATACAAGATTATATCAACTAATATTAGAATATGATTTTACTGTTACTAATCTTCAAACACCAGTTACATTACAATTACAATATTCACAAAGTATGGAAAAGTTTTTATATGATTCCTTTTTAGATGGCTTTTTTGTAATTATTTATGATGCTTTTAATAAGCCAATTTCATATGACGAGGTATCACCAAGAAATCATACATTACCTTATTTAGGAGATTATAAAATTAAAATAGAATTAAATCATATTGATCCAAAAATATTAGATAAATTAAAAAATGATTCAATATTAGGTTTAAAATTCAAATTGCCAAAAAATAAAGAGACTTCGTTAAACTTTTATAATCATCCTCATTTAGATTATATCAACGGAAGTAATACTTTACAAAGAATGGATTTGAAGAAAAAAGAATTTAATTCAATTTATTTAAAATCATCTGGATTCATTGATAACATTGATGCTAAAGCAGGTGATTTATTATTGGGCAGTATTAATTTTGCTGTAGATAATGGATTAAGTAATAATGAGAAATTAAGTATTGGTATGTTAATACCACCCAAAATTAATTTAAAAGATTCAGAAGAAGAAAATAAAGCTCCTGCTTATGATGAAGTATTCATTACAGAAGAAGATAAAATGGAGTTTAAATTAATTAAAAGTCAATTAGAAAGTATTGATAATAGTAACAATTCAGAATGGAAATTAAAACAAATGGAGAAAATAATAAATTCAATTAAAGAAAATCAATTTAAATCAACAGCACAAGAAGAAAAAGATCAAAAAGAGTGTCAATTACGTTATAAATTAGAAATTATTCATAATTTAATTAATAGTTTAATTAATGTATCTAAATTAGATAAATTACCTTTATTTGAAGATAGTCAATATAATACAATTGTAGAATCAATTTACAATCTTAGTGAAGAATTGATTAACTCTAATGAAATTCGAACTTATTTTAATTTAAAAAAGAAGGATATCAAGGTTCAATCTAAATATGAAATTCAACGTAATATTTTAGATAAAGTTCAATTATTAAAACTGTTAATAGAGATTTCTAAAATCAATGAGGAAAAGGAAGTTGAGTTAAATCAGATTCAACAGTTAAAAGATATTTTAATTAATGTACAATCAAATGATTCCGGATTAAGTAATGGTAGTGATTATTTAATATTATTATCTGAAATTCAAATCCATCAATTTTCAAATGAATATGGATTAGCTCTTAAAAAGGTTATAGAATATTCAGAAAAGAAATTAATCTATTCAAGTAAAAATAAACAAAAACTAGGTTATCTTTTAGATCTTCAGACTAGTTTAATTAAGAAATTAAAATATGACTCAGTATGGAAATCATTTATTTCAAACAAAAAGTTAATTCAATTTCCTGATATCAAAAATGAAATTTATGGTTAATTTGATTTAAATAAAATAAAATTAATTCAAGCCAAATTATTATATTTATATATATTATATTAAATTCTATTGTTTTGTTTTAACATTTTATAAATAAAATGATTTTCACCTAAACTATAATTTAATGATTTTTTTTGATAATAATTTTGCATTAATTCAATATTTTCAATAATGTCAGATAACAAATGAGCTTGTTCCACTAACATACCAGGTGCACTAATATTTTCAACATGAGTTACATGTACATGAAAATGATCTATATAAGTAAGAATTTAATTAATAAACTTAACAAACATAATCCTGTTATATTTAGAAAAATAAAACATCAAAATACTTACAATAACTTGGTGGATAATGAACATATAATTTCAATTGATTTTTTTGAACTTCTCCATTAAACTTCTTCTCTACTATTTGAGGTACTGTATTTAATATATTTTTCAATAAAGGTAAATCTTCTTTTGATAAGTGTCTTAAATTCTGAATCTTCTTTCTAACAATAACTAAAAGATACAATGAACTCATAGTTTGACGATCCCATTTACTAAGTTAACAGTTATTTTAGTAATTGTTAAAACATAATAATTCGTCCACAATAATCTACTAAAATTAAAATTCAATTCCAATTCTTACCTATCAGGCATTAAGACAAATCCTGTATCCTCATCTTGATCATTAAAAATAATACTCTCTTGCTCTTTTTCTCCATTTAAAATATTATAAACCCAATCAATATGCTTTCCCGGTAATTCATTAATCGATGGTAATACAATCTTTTCATAATCGTCTATAGTTTCTTTAATCATAATCCGTTTTTGATAGCTATATTTATTAATATGCTAACAAACAAAATTTTAAATTATTATAAATTAAAAGAGGTTAAGTATAGGTAAAGAGAAATAGAAATAGCAGCTTACTATTTGAGTAGCCGGATAAATCAATTGTAATTTAATATCAAAATAAGAAGCTTCAGTAATTTTATTATTGTTCAAATTTCCTTGAAACCAATAATAAATATCATTATTATCTACCATTTTCAAGTCCTTGATCCTTGAGACTAATACATTCCTACCTTCGTTATTACTCTCATTATCCTTCTTTTGAATACTATATCCTTCTTTTTCTCCCTTGTCGCTATCAGAGAAGTTGGTTTTTAAGTCCATTAATTCAAATTGTAATTTCTCTAAAAACAATAAAGCTTCTTTTTTTTGATCATTCTCTTGTATGTATCCTAATAATACCACTTTCTTTAATGCTGGATCTTCATGGATTAATTGTTGATATTGAAACCGTTGAATTAATTGAGTGCAACTCATCTTTAGTAAATTTCAATCAAGAAGAAATTTGGATTAAAATTTTTTTTGATTATTTTAATAATGAAGTCTTAATCGTTTTTTATTGCAACTATTAAAATTGAGTTTCTTTGAATCAAATCAAATATTAATTTCAATCAATTTAGCTTTAGAATCTGCACAATAATTAAAAATTTTAAACAACGTCTACTTAAAAGAATTCATTGAGTTTTCATCAAAATAATAATTGTATTGAAATATTTAGCCTTTTGTTTTAAAATTAGGATGATATAAAATTAGAGCTGAAATCATAGTAAATATTAGTTTTATATAAATACATTAAGCAAAAAAAGTTAAAACAGTAATAATTATTATAGAGTATAAACTAAAAAAGTAAAAACTAAAACTTTGTTAATTTGTTAAAGTAATAATCCAATGTTTCACAAAATAATGGATAAAAATATAAACTCAATAGTATATATGGGAATGTTTTTTTCGATTTCATTACTTTTCCATTTCTAAGCGCTATTTGATTGGAAAGGTTATTAGTAAAATTCTTACATAAAATACATCCCCATATATAAAGCGATAGAACGAACAGCATTTTAAAGTGATATAATAAATGACAGTATAAGAATATTTTTATATTATATGGGGATGTTTTTTTTAGCTTCATTATTTTTTCCATCTTTTAAGCGCTACTTGAGCGGAAAGATTGCTAATAAAATTCTTAAACACAAAAATACATCCCCATATACTTAAATTTACATCCTTGGCAGAAAGTGAAATAATGGAGAACAATAAATTAATATTTTTATAATTTTATTTAATAATATCTTTATTATTTCAATTATTATGGTGTTAACTATTTTTTTAGAAAATTATTTCAGAATACTCAAAGAACCTAATATAGAAAAAACTACATTACCTGATAAATAATGATATAAATTGAATAAAATTTTTTTTACCCTACTATCTTTTATCTTATAAGTCTGACATTGAATTATTATGGGTTGATATCGGTAGAACCAAAAGATTAAAAAATAAGGCCTCTTATTTCAATAGATAAATTGATACACCAAATATAGATGTAAATAACTAACAATCGACCATTACAATTGAAGCCAAATTCCTCAATAATCTAACGGAATGATTATAATACAATACAACCGATTTAAGAGGAGTATGATAGAGGTGAATTTTTTGCAATAATTATCGGAAGTCAATGCTAGCTTAAATTCCTTAATATCAAAACAAAAGTGTTACAAAGGATATAGGATAACAAATGTATCAGTTAAAAATTCAACTAAATTCAAGAAGTCAATTGAATAAAGTAATACAAAAATCAATTTGAAGCAGATAGTTATAGATCATTACAAAATTGACTCCATCTATTTTTATTTTTTGGAAATTATGGCCAGTAATATGATATTTTCAAAGTTAAATTCAAATGATTTACTATTAAAAGCCCAAATAAAATAGTTGAGTTATAAAATAGTAGGTGTTTTAATAGCTTCATATTCATTTATTGTATTATTTGGTTGAAGAAAATTAATGATAATAAAAGTATATGCGCTTTCAAAATTTAAATAGGCCCAAATACTTTATATAAAGCTTTAGGAACGAGTAAACTAAATAAATTCACTGTATAACAAAGACAATACAACTAAAAAGAAAAAGAAGTAAATAGAATCATATAATTTTTATAGTATTTATAGAATAATATCAATCATCCGTTAATCTGAAGCATTATTACAATAACAAATATAGCTATTTAATAACATCACTTATAAATTTTATATTTTATGCAAACAAATCAGAGAGACTTCCAAGTGTAAATGTTAAAGTAATTTCTGTCAATGGTTCAGACATCAGTCATGACGCTATAATATAGAGATGCTAGCCATCCTTGTGAAATCAGCGATTTTATTGTACATTCCCCACTCCTGGTAACTCTAATAAATAGAAATATCCGTTTGAATATTTTAATCCTTTGAGTTGATCGTATTAATTTCTTATGTATCGTATAAATAATTATGTAATTATTGTTATTAAAAAAAGTAAAACTCAAGATAGTTATCAATTGAAAAATATAATCCTTGATAATTCAAGACTTATTTTTTATCATCTATTTGTCTAATAAAACAATATTACATGACCCAAAATTTATACCGTTTTAGTCTATAATTTTTAAATAAATCCGTCTTTATAGTAGTTTATAGTTTAAGTGTTATCATTTATTACTTGCTATTTTAATTTATATCATAAATAGTTTTATAAGTACATTTTATATTTTTGGTATTTATCTTAACTTTTGAAATTGAAAATTGGTTTTATGGAAATGGTTTGCAAAAAAGGTATATTTCTGCATGATTTCTGCAGTAAACTTAAATTAAAAAATTGGCTAAAAATTAATTTTTAAATTTTAAAAAAAATGAAGCGAAAGGTTACAAGAAAAACTAAAGAAAAAGAGATAGAAAAAAATGAAATAGAAAGCAAGGAAGGTAATGGAAAAAGAAAAACCAAAGTTAAAAAGTTTTAATTAAATTTGGAATTTTATAGGTTTAGTAGAAAAGAGAAGTAAAAAAGTGGGCGAAGGGATCGAAGAGGTCGAACAGCAAGCGGAGCAAGGAGTAATAGATTCTACTAAAATTACGCCTGCAGAAGTAGCTCTTATATTAGAGCAATTGGCTAAATCGAATATTCAGACTTCAACCCAAGTTCAATCAATTATGGAGCAAAGTTTAAAAATGGGAGTTCAGCAAGAAGGATCGGAAGGAATGGATAATGCGAGTAACATGATAGAACCCAATGTGAATTTGGCAACTAATTTGAAGAATTCTTTGACAGTCAAAAAAATAGCTCCTAAACCAACAATGCCAGTATTAGCTACCAGTGATCTTATACTACAAGTATGATCAAATCAAATGTGGAAAATTTATTTTATTAATGATTTTTAGTCAGTTGCCAATATGCTACCTAATTCAAGTAATTTCAAAGGACTAAATTCAGTCGAAACTTATGGTATAAGGCCTACAACTACTCGTGGTAGGGGTAGGGGTAAAATGAGAGCCAATTCAAGAGGGGAGAAGGCAATTATCACTTTAGATATAGATAAAAAACCAAGCTAATTGATAATAGGTAGATGAATATCATAAAGAACCAACCATGAGCTATTTACGCCAAATAAGTGATTACAAATTAAAGAACATGGTTGTTGTAAAAGATGTTAATGTAGACGATGAATTTAATATAGGTAAATAATTAAAATCTTCGTTTTTATTTATTTGATATTTTATAGTGAAATTACAAAATGCTAGAGAAATCTTAGATCTTTTGCCTAAAGAGGAAGAATCATATAATTGGCTATCAACTGTTACTGAAGTAAATTTTATTATTAGTATTCTGTTTTATTTTTATCTTTATTTTTGTTTAGAATTTAGAAGATAATCTTAAAAAAGTCTCTGGTAATTTTTTCAGTATATACATTTATATTATATTTACATTAATTTAGATAAAAGTCCTGCAATTAAAGAAATATACCAATTTATGATATATAGTTTAAAAGAAGCAAACAACAAATTAGATGAAAATGAAGATAAAGTTGAATTAAATGAAGAAGGTAGACTCAGCTTTTACTACTAATTGTTGTTTATTAAATGTTATTTTAGCAAGAAAAATAGTACAATTTTTAATAGCAAGGATGTACCAGAATGTTGGAAGGGACCCAGCGATATTAAATCATATTGGCAAAAAATTAAAAAATATACTGGTCAATGATATCAAAAATAAATTAACCAACACATCAAATGGACAATTAGACGAATCAAATCCTAATGATAGTAATGGAAGTGCATTACCTCCTGTTTCTTTTGCTCCCTACGCTTCTTATTTTAATCGTCCTTCTTATAATCTTTTAAATGTTACCTCTTCTTATCTTAACGCTAATTTATATAAAAAAGATTTATAATTCCTTATCTTAAATAGATGGATTTTACCACCTTTTACCTTTTTTATTTTAAAGCAAAAGCAAATGTATTTTTGATATGTACTATCAAAGTGAAACATGTAAATAAAACAAATCAGAAGTAATCTCAACCAATTGGAAGAGATAACGTATTCCTAAACGTTGTTGTTGATTACTTTTATCAATTACATATCACTGTTGTTGTTACTATTTCTTTATTATGGTATAAAATGAATATTTCCTCTCACTTATTTGTTCACTTCTTGAGCTTAAAATTCACAAATATGACGACTAAGCTCTTATTCAAAAAAACATTTTCATGTAAAATTGACTAAAATTGGCTAAAATTGAATTAACACATGACTTACTTTCACCCAAACTCTCTTTTACAACATTCTACACTCAGTCTCTAATCATGCCCTTGCTTCTCTTAATGTTTCTTCTTTCTTTCAATTCACTTTACTTTAACGGTTAGTACACATTTCCTACTTTTTATATTTGCATAATTAAAAACATAAGGTTCGTCTTAGATTTAAAAATACATATGTATCTACTGGTTTTTGAACATTTATTAGAAAACGGCTTTCTTTAGCAAGCACTGTATTATATTAGATCAATTACAAGATAACCTTACAGATTCATGCATATGAAGAAACAAGAATTATAATTGCAACAGTAAATCTTTTTTAAGTCTAAAAGTAAAATTATTTATATATAATTTTTTTATAGTATTACAGTTATTCCCTTTTACCTATCTTTTGCCTATCTAAGACTGTAAGGCTATCTTATGACCAAGCCAATACTTATTATTTTAAATACTAGGCTTTAGATTTTGCTTACATGAAATTTAAAAATATAGCTTAAATAATCAAAACTACAATCATACCTAAACCGAGTATAGTTCTTATATGTCTAGATAGTAGTATAAAGGTTTTATTTATTTATTTTTAAAACAGAAAGATCCTATATCCCTTCAACAAATAAATGATATATATTCTTACTTAATGCAAGTGTACTTTGAAAATAAAAAATTCATGAATCGAATACTAAGTGTAATTATTTACTCGTTTTGAATCAGCTAATGGGATAAATGTTTTTTTAGTATATATGTACAAAACACCAATTAAGGTACCTTATTATTTTATAAGCAGCAAAGTCAACTTAATCATGAGACTTAGTAATAGTCACTATAGTTTATACTCTATCTTTTGAGAAAAAAACTTGAAAATGGCATAATATCAACTAACAAAAAATAGAAAGAAAAGAAAAAGAAAATAGAAACTGTGAAGCTTTAATCAGATATGATAGAAAAACCACTGGCACCTTATGTGGATAGTGCTATTTTTCAGAGTTCAAAGAATAAAAAGACAAGTGTAAAAAGTAGGATAAAATATATTTCTATTACAAACTACTTTGCTTCTTATAAAATCTAATATGTTTATAGTTGATTTTGGATGAGCAATATTAGCCTGATAAAAAAACTAAAGCTAAAGCTGTTATACTAATGAGGTCCATGTTTTCATTCTTCCTTTACATTGATAAATTTGCCTTATCTGAAGATTTGCCATCCTTTTAAGGTTATGCTTATAATTATAAAAGTTAAAACTCTGACTGGACACATGAAACCCTCGAAAAAATAAATAGAATTAAAGAAAAATTCAGGAAGGGTGGTATTAAATGCGAATGTGATTTTTATACTCAAAAAGGGATGGTGTCCTATGTAGCTTGTATCGTATTCAAGAAGAAAGAAAACATGACATGTGAAAAAAACCAAGATAAAGTTAGTGATTTATTTAATCTTTAAAAGTGTAAAAAGAACACAGACAGAGTCACAAATTTTGATTACATTGAAAATTATGAGCATAATGGCGACAATTACCATGCAATTTGTTTGAATAAGGTTTAAAACCTATGTGGTCCAGTTGGAACGCAAATAACTAGGTACAAAACTGCATATGATGCTAAAAAGAGTACAAATAATGTCAAAAAACTTAAAGGTATTTTGCTATCTTTGCTATTTCAATAGAGTCAAACACTTAGATTCTTTATCCTTTGCATCGGTTGACATCTTCTCATTTTGCTTTTTCTTAACTTTGTGTGCTTTATTATTAGTTAGCTGTACTTAATATATGGGGATGTTTTTTTGTGTTTGAGAATTTTACTAACAAATTTTCCGCTTAAATAGTGCTTAAAAAATGGAAAAAATAATGAAGTCAAAAAAACACTCCCATATGGTGATGTTTTTTTGACTTCATCACTTTTTCTATCTTAAGCGCTATTTAAGTAGAAAAATTGTCAATAAAATTCTTAAACCTAAAAATATATCCTCTTATATAATGACATTTATTCATAATAAAAGATATACTTTATTAAAATCTATAAAAATTAACAATTATTAATTCCACAGCTTTCTTAAAGGATGTCTTATCCTAGAATTAATTTATGTATAAAGGTGCGAAAATATCTCAATTTCATCCTTGGAATTTCACATGCAGTAAACTGTTCAAATTACTTAGTAATTGATAGTGACCATATCCTAAATTTGACTTGAACATCAAATTTCATTTTTAATTTGCCATTTTTGTCCATTCACTCTTATTTCCACACAAGCCACAAGCCCTTTCGAAAAGCTGCTTTTTGAAATTTTGAGTAAATTGCTTTGATTTTTAATTGTCTCCTATTATCATGTATCTAATTATTACAATAACTATAGACATATTACGCTAAGCTTCACGGATCTCTTTTGTTCAAATACATAAATAGCTATATATATGATAAAACCAAGTATTTTAAATACACTTAATATATACAGTATAGGTTGATTACACAATATTTGGTTTATTAAAACCATCACATAATGATAAAGTTAAAGTCATTTGAAGCTGAATAGATTGGTGCTCCCTTCTTGTCAAAAGCATGTTCACGCTATATGATCAAAAGCTTATTAGAAGTTTCATTATGCCAGTTTCAAGTTAGTTTACACAACACAATTAATCGTTGGCAGGAAGTACTGCTTACCCCTAGGTAACTTCTAGTTCATAGTTGATGACCATGTCAGATTAAATTAATATCCAGAGAGATACACTTATGAATAAAGATGTTTATTGTATACTAATATAACTTTAAATATAAAAGTAATATTTGGAAACCCTTTGACTCGAAGCAAATTTACTTTGATATCACTTTAAATACATATTTCAGTTTAAATATTTGGGAATGTCCCTTTTTGATTTCATCACTTTTTCCATTTTTTAAGCGCTATTTGAGCAGAAAGATTGTTAGTAAAATTCTTAGACAAAAAAATATATCACCCCATTTACTACTTTTGGCGCTCAGTAACATTTTAATAAATCAGTATATATAAATGTCATTGAATCACCCCATAATTTACACATCAATTCTCACACTTTCGCACTTATTTATGCTGCAGGAGTAGCTGTTTAAAGGTCATTACAAAAAATACATATACCCTTTGATAGTGTAGAATTTATACCTACATTTAGAAAGTATCAAAATACCACAGGCTGCTAAAGTTTTACTTAGGATTGTATAAAACTTAATATTTCAAGTACAAGATCTAACTTTTATTTTAATTCCACTTATAAAGAATATATACCATCATGCATATTCAATAAATCATTCAAGTTATTGATTTAGTACAGATACGAGTAAAATAACAAGGTTGGACCTTGGCAAGAGTCATGCTATCAACTAATTAATTAGTTAAAATAGAAGAACAATTTAACGAAGAGGAAGTAGAAACTATATACACAAATCTAATAATGAGACTAAATTAGAATCAAAATACCAATGAAACTTACCGTTTTTTTCTTACTCTTTGCTACTCAATTTACACTATCCGAAGGTACACCCGCGATTAGCGGCTATGCCTATAGCTGTGAAGGTGAAATCTTTGACAATTTAGATGAAGCCAAAGAAAGATTTAGAAAAGACGGAATTAAATGCAAATGCGGCTTTTATACTGAAAAAGGAGTTATATCTTATGCATCTTATACTATATTTGAGAAAAAAGAGAACACAACATGTGAGAGGAATCAACAAGAGAGTATTAGTCTATTTCACCCTTCAAAATGTAAGAATAACACAAACGGTGCCCGAATCTTTGATTTAATAGAAAATAATGTACATAATGAAGGGAATGACCACACAATTTGTTTAAATGAAACTAGAAGCCTATGTGGTCCAGTTGAAGCGCCAATAACTGCGTATAAAGAGCTGTAAGTAGACAAAAATGATACAGACAACATCAAAAAGCCTAAAGCTAATTTACTTTATTTTTATATTGATGCGCACTGGTTAGTTAGATTCCTCGTCTATCGCGTCAGCTAATGCCCTTCCATTTTATTCCTGCCCAAATTCATAAATTCTTTTACTATCTAGTTATGTTTATCTATAGTTAAGTTTAGTCAGGATAAACAGCCGCATTCTATCATGTATTCTTTTTAAAATAATACATACATTGTAAATAACAGAATGATTTATAAAGTATTTGAACAAAAATATTTAATATGAATACAGACTTGTATAAAATATATATCAATATTATAACTTTCTTTTATTAAATTGGAAGTAAATAATTGTAGAATTCAAAACTGTTGTTTACATAGCTTCTAAAAGCTTCACTCCTAGTTTTTGAACCAACATATGGGGATGTTTTTTTTTGGCTTCATTACTTTTTCCACCTTTTAAGCGCTATTTGAGTGGAAAAATTGCTATTAAAATTCTTAAATACAAAAACACATCCCCATATGTACAAAGTTGCAAAATTATTTTGATTTCACCCCAATACCTCTATGTATAATAACTATGAGTATGCTTAATAGCTAAACACAATCATATTTCAAGTTTAATTTTAGCATCCTTAAATTTTATTCCTCACCCTATATTTTTCCTCATTAATTTTTATTCATACATAAGCTGTGAGGTTTTTTCAAAAGCTATGTTATTTCAAACCTTCTTTAAGTCAACTGGTTTGTTTTTAGTAAGTAGCTAATCATTAACATATGGGGCTGTTTTTTTTAGTTTCATTATTTTTCCATTTTTTAAGCGCTATTTATGTGGAAAAATTGTCAGTAAAATTCTTAAATACAAAAATACATCCCCATATAGTCAATGGTCTACATTAATACATTAGCTCTCATACATCAATAAAACAAGAACAATTTAGTAGCTGCTAAAGCAAACTCTCTGCTGCAAAATTTCATCTTTATTAAATTTTAAATGTAGACTATCTATATATATTCACCTATTAAATTATCCCCTAACTCTAATTAACATTACATAATTCATAAGGATACTTGAAGCAGCATCCAGTGATTAGCTTTAGCTTAAAGTTAACCAACTATCTCAAAAAATTACATATTAATAAAATTAACTGAGATGTTTTATTTTAATATAACTTTAATATAAGAAGTCACTATAAGATGTATTGTGTTTAAGAATTTTACTAACAAATTTTCCGCTTAAACAGTGCTTAAAAAATGAAAAAAGTAGCGAAGTCAAAAAAACATTACCAAAGTTGTTTTACTTTTGTTCTAGATTTACTTGAGGATTAGATCATTATTTCTTTTATATATGGTATATATAACATAATCCTTACAGATAAGTATGAAGCTTTTGATATTTGATATTACAATTGTAGATACCTTAGCTCCGTCTTGATCTTAAAAAACTTTATTTTTTATTTTTTATTGCTTAAAAATTTTGACTAAATAGTCAAATATTAAAAGCTCAAGATACTGCTTTTATATACCAAGTACCTTTATATATATTAGATAAGAAAAATGACATAAATTATCAAACTATCGAATAATTTAATTAAAACATAGTTTAAAATCATAAGTTTATTAATTTTTCGAACCAACGATGGAGCATTCCTCTACTATTATAGAACCATAAAACTACAATACATTTATTGAAAACAACTCTTTTTCTAAGCTTGAACCATCATTTTTTAGTTCTAAAACTTATTTTTTTAACTTTGTTACTAATACTTTATCAGTTAAATAAATTAACTGCGTTTTATCAGAATAAATATTATCTTTACTACCAAAGGAATAAATCAAATGCTCTTTATAATAAACTAAACAGCCATTGTTATAAGATTCGAATCCATCTACTTTATATGACTTATCTACCTTAATAGTTGAAGTTTTTATACTGTAAACATCATTCCCTTCTTTATCATCAGTACTACCTAATATATATGCAAACCCACTTCTATCATCAAAAACAGTTGAAAATTTAGATATAGCTGGAAATAGGCGACCCCCACTAAATGTATTTGTATTACTACTTCTAGCATCAGTGGACCAAGTATTATAACTTTTCCCGTCCTGATACTCACCATCGCTTGTTTTCCCTCCAAAATTATGGATTGAAGACTTCAATGAGATGATACCACCACTAATACTTGTTTTATATTCTGATTGCTCCACTATCCAAACATTACTCTCTATATTATAAGTAAACACTTTTTCATTATGTCCCATTTTCTTACTCCTGTTTGTATATTCGCCTCCAAAATAATGCATATTCCCAGTATCTAAATTGGCCAAGTAAGTGTTTGATAACGTTGAGCCAATATTTTCTCGTTTAAGTAAAGTAGCTAGTTGTGTAGATGCCTTTTCGTTATTAGTCCATTTGTTTGTCTTTATATTATAAACCTGAAAGCTGGCGAAAATATCAGAACCTTCCCCTCCAATCATATAAATTTCATCTGAGTCTTTGACAGGTTGTATTATACTACCGTACATTGAAGAAGGTGCTTTGCTATTAATTTTGGTCCACTTTGCTTGGGTTTTATTGACCATGAAACTATCATTTAATAAATCCAACATGTATACATCCTTATTTGTTATTATCTTATTGTCACTATCCTGAGTTGAGCCACCTAAATAATAAATTTTATCTTTAACTAACATGCAGTTTCCGCCAGATAATTTTGGAGGGCTTTGAGCAAGGTGTTTACCAAAAACAATGCTTATTAACAAAATCCAAAGCAGCATATGGGGTTGTCTGAATTAGTTTCATTATTTTATCCAATTTTAAAAAAATTTGTATTTTAAAAACTTCGCTTAAAATTCTATAAAATCACATCTTTTATTAAAACAAAAGTACCCAAACACAGTTCTAAACCATTATATTATAGCTCATACTGTAAGTTAGTTGAATTTCTACTAGATCTTAAATACATGTTCTTATAAAGCTTAATTGAGAAATATTTATTATCAACTGCTTTATAACCAACATCGTAGATTTATTATCAAATAAATAAACTACTTTAATGTTATAATTACATTATTAATATATTGCCAAGTTAATAAATAGCTGCATGGGAGGGAGTGGTCAGCCCCAAAACTATAATTGACCATCCCTATATAGTACAAGTAATAATAGTTTTTACATATTATTACAGTTACTTGTTCTTTGACTATTTATTAACTTAGCTATTAATAACTTAAGTAATCCTAACATTTAACAATCTATTTCTATCATTCAACAAACTACTTACTTGCTTAGTAAATATCGAAATTTTCAAATTCTCTGTTATCTTCGTAAGGTAAGCTGGGATCGATCTTTTAATTTTTCTGTTTTCTATAGACTCTATAACTTTAATTGGGACTATATCGCTTTTTTTTGATGTATCAGATACTGGATAACAATGTAGTTTATTGTTATGTTTAATAAAATGTAAATACTTCTTAATGCCCTGCATCTCTATTATTCTTTTTGTATTTTTGTTTCTTTTATACTTTTTAAAAATTATATCTGTTTTCCCATTATTAACAGTCGAGTTATTAATTTTATTATGCTCACAAATAAAAGCCTCAAATCTTGAAATTAATTGATCGATATCTTCTATTTTACCTAACGCTTCAAAACTACTTTTCCATTTTGAAAGGTTTCCAAAATGTCCATCAACTATACTTTTTCCATGATGCTCAGCAAAAAAATTAAGATTAACATTCAAACTACTATTTATTTTATGAATTTCTTTAAACATATAATGTAAGAACTCTTGGGATCTAAAATGATTTCCTGTATCTGCCCATATATTAATTTTTGTAAACTTTTTAAATAGAAGCTCTGTAGAGATTAAATCGATTAAACAATCTCCTGCATATGCTGAATCATGATTCAATATTTCAGATAAATAATCAAAGTAAACTTTGCCTATTGTTTTATCATCTTTTAAATATAATACACCAAAGCCTAATACTGATATAGCTTGTTTATTATAATGATCTAAATTTATTGAATCTGGTCTTGTCCCTATTTCCATATTTTGTTTAAAATCTAAAACTATTATACAACTTTTGTTATTTAATTTTTTGATAGTTTCATTAAATGTGTTTTTTTGAGTATCAACACAGAATTTATGTAATTTGTATAATTTTTCTTCTTCGTTGAAAATTTCTTCTATCTCTGCTTTGTTTTTTGCTGTATTTATTTTATTTTCAAATAACTTTTTTCTAACTGTATACTGGGTACATATATTACATAGATCCGTTTTTCTTGCTGGATTTTTGAAATTAGTTGGTATATATTTAAAGAACGTTGACCTGGCTACTGCTTTATCTCTTAGATCATTCAAATATTTACTATATATCATTCTTCTACTTTTATTTAATATATATATATTATCTGATGAATATTTACTATCGTTATTTTTTTTATTAAATCTTGATGAAATAGTTGAATCATTTAGTAAATATTGTATGATAGTTTCAATTTGGTCATCTTTAATTTTTTTTGTATTTTTAATAATAGGTTTTAATGTTGATATTTTATTATTATTACTTGTTTTTGAATAATCATATTGATTTCTATTTATATTAAACCCAAAACTCTTACATTCATCAAAAGAATATACTGAAGCTATAGTTGATAATAACGCTACTTGCTGACTTTTGTTTCCTGTTTCCCTTAAAGCACTAATTTTTATACATTACTTGATTAAGTTTATTATTATCGATAGTAAACTTTGATAATATATCTTTTCTTTGTTTTGTTTTATTATAAAATTCCATGAACCTTGGGTTGTTATAAGTAGCTCTTAAAATTGATGTAAATGAATTACAATGTTTATATTGTGTACTCCACCCTATTGTTATTGAAGTATTTTCTCAAAAATTCCATTTCGAAGTTTAGTTATGAAAGTTATGCATTTATATTTTTTATTTCAACAAAATAATAA